>BQNB010110959.1:1414-22450 GCA_026074375.1 Tanacetum coccineum
GCTTTCTTGTGTCTTTTTCTTAGCTTCCTTTAGGTAGCGATTATGAACCATGTCATTTGAGTTATACCTAGATGAGCCAGGTGCAATCATGTGATGAGGTTTTGCAATAGCATATTCTCTTTCCTTAGGCAAATAATGTGTAGTGACTGGTTTTGACAAATCGTTATTGACATCAACTTGGGAGGCAAACCGGTGCTTTGAAAATCTAGGTCATTCGGACTTAAACGCAGTCGGTTGTTTAACAACTGATTGGTTTCTACATGGTTGTAAAGCCGGTTTCCCTAAGATTGACGATTTTTCAAACTTAGTATTCACACTATTTCCTGTTAATTTCCTTAACTCATTTTTTAATGCTGCAATTGTAAACCCTTTTTCCTGAAGTTGAGCTTTGAAGTCATCATTCTTTGTAATCAAAGAAATTGTGTGTTCTATGTTCTATGTTCTTAGCTCTTGTTGTCTTGATAGAATCATACAGTTCTTTGTAATGCCTTTTCAAAGTCTCATTTTCCTTAAGTAACTTAGCCACTTTATGTTCCAGTTCGATGTTTATTGTTTCAATTACATCTATGTTATGTTTAACCTTGGCTTCATTACTTTTTACTTTTGAAAATTAACCATGTTGCCCTTGTTTTAAAGCTTGATTTTGATATTTAAGTTCAAGATTAACACAATGTGCTTCCATTCTTAAAAAATCTTTTGGAAATTGAGAAACGGTCTTTTAGAGATGAATATTTTCAAATTCGAGGGATTGATTTGTGGGTTCAGTTGTCTGGTTATCAGTTAATGTAGCAGGCAAAGGACATGTGTCATGACATTGTTCAGCATTCTGGTCAACCTTTCCTAACCCCTCCTTCATTATTGAATTAGGTTGCCTCAATGTCCAGTTGTCCGTAGTCAAAGACAATGATTCAGCAGTCGATATTGTACCTCACCATTGACTCTTCATCATATATGGTCCGATATATTCATCATCAGCAATGGTGTATCATTCCTTGAACTGCTGCTTGTATCCTGCTCTTTTGATTCTAGACCTACTACACTGCTTTTTGTTTTACCACCTAAGCCACTAAAGCATTTACTCTTATCAACCTTTTTCCTCTAATTGTCTGGATCTGCCTGTCATTCACCTGCAGTCAAACTCTCGTTTATGTAGTGCTCTACACAATTGACTTCATAACAGATTTTCATGTATTGCATCAGACGTATCACGGAAATTCAGGTAATCTCGAGTTGAGTAGTATTGTAGAAAGTAGTTGCGTGTCATTACAACATATTCATCATCCAAACAAATCTGTGAGTGGATGAACATCTGAAACTGTCTCTCGAATACTTTAAAAGAAGCCATGGATCCAATCTCTTGAAATTCTTTGTTGTCAAGTTGCTTTTCTATTTGTTCATGGTTAAGGAACATGTGCCATGAAAATTAAACTAGATCTTGACCAAAGAGTGTCGCAAATGCACATTTGAATCCATACTCGGTGCGAGTTCCTTTTAAGTCGTTGTTTGAAAGAAGCGTGAAGTGTGAATAAAGTCGCCAAAAAGATACCATGTAACTTTCTTTAGCTTTGTCTTGAATTTGTTATGCCTTTGTTTTTCTTCCACAATTAAAAAGAAAAACACGAAGATAAAGGATCTATCCCATTTCCATTATAACGTGAATTAAGTGAAAATGATTGTAGGATCTTAAGCATGTAAAGTGATTGTTGTTGTGGATTGAAATCAATTAACGTTCACGGAATTTTACAAATCTATGATTTAAACCAAGAAAAGAAATGAAATCTGTAACACCCCCAAATTGGGTCGCAGCGGAATAAGAGTCCGGGGCGTGTTACTTCTCAGATCAATAACACAAGATAATATAAGAACGACCAAAAAGTCGTTTAAAACTGATATATTGGATTTAATAAAGTATGTGTTACAAAAGCCGAAGCTTTACTGTTTTACTTGTTATTATTACAAAGATTCCAGCCCATAACAGATATACACAATGTATCGACAAATCTTTTATGCATGACTTCAAAATATTAACGCTCCACTGTATCCTTCGCACCTCGTGCTTAATGACCTCCTGAAAAATATTTCATTTAAAACGTCAACATAAACTTGGTGAATTTCATAGGTTTATGTAAATGTAATAGCAGGACCTCAATCTTTCCCGTGATAATGTAATAGTGATGCAGCCTTCACAAAATGTAATTACGTGTTTCCAAACTCATGACACCGAAGCCGACAGAAATGAAATACAATAAATAAATATGACTACATTGCCCGTGATGATGTTACAACCCCGTAACATCCAAAATCTGAAATGATAAATATCTCTTCCAGTGATAGCTAGTCACCCGAATGGGGAGGTCAATCCCAAATAGATCATCATATAATCATTTGCGCTCACATTCCATCAATTGACAGTTCATGATTCATGGGCATAAATGGATATAGCTACTTAGGCAACAGTAATCATGGATAAAATGTACACTTGCGTCCCAATTTGTAAAACAACGCCTATGGCTCTCACCCCAAAAACTTGTAAATCAATTAATTTAAAAACAAGGGGCTGATAACTCACCTTTAGTAGAGTAAACTTGATAATAAAATTATCCCAAGTAAAAACTTGTCACGCTAACGCCGAATGCAACCTATTAATACATGTCGAAATCAGTATTCAAGTACGTATGTCCTAACAACAACCATATATAATCCTATATAGTTATCATCGTACTATCGTTCGTCGCTAATCATAATTAAGAGGTAATGACATGACGTACGGGGAGTTAGGACACTTTAAATCGTAAATCCAACAACTCGTCAATACGCCATCCGAAGAAGCCTCATTATGAAATTCTCTAGTAATATAGCACTTTGATAACTAATAACATATATATTCTATAAAGCTATATCACCATCTAGATCGTTTAAGTGAAATCGTATTTAGTAAGTAAAAACGTTTATAATTACGCCTTTGGCAAAATGACATTAACTTTGTCTGTTTAAGCCCTTTCTCGGCGTTCTTACGCCCACGCTTTCAATATTTAAGACGAGTGATCATAGAAATAAAATTTTTTAGGTTTTCAAGATCGGGTGTGAATAATGTTTTTATGTAATTACAGAATTATAACCCCGTTTTATACTTAGTCAACGTAATACCCGTTTTTGGTCCATATCTTATTCGTTTAGCTCCGTTTTTACGATTCCTTTCGAACACATTCTGTAAATGAAATTTTATCATAATATTGATGTTCAAAGTAATAATTTTACTGCCATGAATAGTAATTTTTTATAAATTTTTGTTTTATAAAGTATTTAGCTTCGTAAACTCGTAACTAGTTTATCTTCTTTCTTACTAATCCGTTTTTCAAGTTCTTTACATGCCCACGATCCTTGGGACATGTAGTATCTTATAAAATCATAAAACATATGTGTTAAATTCGGACTTCAAACAGACCCTTTTGAATATTTTGCAATAATGTGTTTAAAACTTGTTTTTATAACTTTTTAGCTTAACCACTTTGTTACAAGTCCATTACAATACTTATTATCTTATGTATTACATATAATAAGTCCATTATTTCATATTTTATCCAAGTTTCAAGACAACAAGTACCTCTAAACCTCACTTTTAATCAACAACTTTAATAAAAGAAACCCTAATTTGTACATATTCAATTTTTTGTACTTAACCAAGTGTGTACAATTATGTATAATTCCATTTAACATGCATAATATCATCCATAAAACATGTAAATAATTCACAAACATTTGATCATAGAGTAAAAAATCCCTTTCACATATTCAAAAGAATCCGAAATGGAGTATTATAGCTAAATAGAGCATATGAACACATAAAATCTTAGTTATGAAATGATTAAGCGTAAATAACCTGTGTGGATGATAATAGAAAAGAAAAACAATCACACCCTTGTGATTAACAAACCATGGCTTGAAAATATAAGGTGAAAACCCAAATTATCACTAAAACCTAACCTTGCTAATATCTTGTTAAAACACTTCAAAGGCTTAACCAACCCCATCAAATCTTCATAGAATACCTTAAGTATAGATGTATAAACACTAATATGTGAGAAAAAAAATTCAAGCTATGGATTGAAGTTTATCTTGGTGGTTTTGAGCGTAGTGGAATGTAGAGGGAAATGGTAGAGATTGTGTTTTGTTTACACCTTGAAAATGGTTATGTATATGTTTACTTGCTAGCTAATGCTTTATATACTTAGTCAAGGCTTCAAGGAAGGCTCCTAGGGCAAGTGGTCAAGTGCTTACAAAGGTGTAAGACTTGGTTCCCTAGGAAAATATCTATCCTTGATATTTAGGGCAAGTAGTTATCAAATTGATATTTGCTTGGTCCTATCACTACAAATCCGGCCACATACACATTTATATGATGATATTTTGATTATTTTGTGTATTGGGTATAATCGTGGGTATTTGCTTAAGCGTAGATAGGTTTTGGTGCTTCCGGGAATGCCGAAACGCATTTTATCGCGAAACGTAAGCATTTTACGTAACCAATAAAAATAAGATGAACAAAGTTGATAATTATCCTCATAATAATCATTTAACACTTGCTTGATGTAAATGTTTAATCGTTTAATGCCCGTTTATATTGAACGATAATTTTTAGCTTACGCGATTTAACTTAATGTTTACGGTTTAAGAGCAAACGCGTACAATACTAAAAATATCTTGTGAATTACATAACATTGTACAATAACCTAAAACACAAGGTGTTATAGTCTTCCCCCGTTAAACGAACCTTGTCCTCAAGGCTTATGACACGGCACTTGACGACGGCTGCAATTCTATGGAGAAGAGGTGTGGAAATTTCTTCCCTGAAGTTGATCTTCACGTTCCCATGTAAACTCATTCCCCCTCCTAGAGTTCTCGAACCTTGACAATTGAGACAGCGGCTTCGCCTCAATTTGTTTTGACTTCGCGATCCATGATTTCTACAAGGCCTTCAACAAAATGAAGCTTGACACCCTGGAGTCCTTCCAACGGAACGACTAATGGATCGTCAGAATAACATTTCTTCAAGTTGGATACATGAAACGTATTGTGGACCCTGCTTAGCTCTTGAGGAAGCTCAAGCTTGTAAGCAATGGCTCCAACCTTTTTCAACACTTTGAAAGGTCTGACATATCTGGGGTTTAACTTCCCCCGTTTGCCAAAACGTACGACCCCTTTCCAAGGCGAAACCTTAAGCATAACTTTATCTCCAACTTGAAACTCCATCGGTTTATGCTTTAAATCAGCGTAGCTCTTTTGTCGATCGCGAGCAGTTTGAATCCTTTGTTTAATCTGGATGATCCTCTCTGTTGTTTCTTGCACTAATTCTGGACCAGTGAGTTGAATTATCCAACCTCGGCCCAACACACGGGTGAACGACACTTTCGACCATAAAGTGCTTCAAACAGTGCAGCCTTAATGCTAGCATGATAACTTTTATTGTAGAGAAACACGACTAAATGGCAATGTTTAACCCAACCAATTTCCAAAAGTCGATTACGCATGCACGTAGCATATCCTCGAGAGTTTGGATGGTTCTCTCGCTTTGTCCTTCGGTTTGCGGATGATATGCAGTACTCATATCCAAACTTGTACCCAAAGCCTTCTGAAGTGACTTCTAGAAATTTGATGCGAACCGAGGGTCACGATCACAGATAATGAGAGACAGTATTCCATGAATCATACTACCTCCTTTAGGTAACATACATCCAGTTTTTATCCATGTATCCTTTCTCCTCATTGCGACAAAAATGGCAGACTTTGTAAGTCGGTCAACGATCACCCAAATAGTGTCATAACCTTGTGACGACTTAGGAAGCTTCGTGACAAAATCCATCGTGATGTTGTCCCACTTCCATTAAGGTATCTCGGGCTGCACTAACAAACCCGATGGTCTCTGATGTTCAGCTTTGACCTTAGCACAGGTCAAACATTTGCTAACATAGGTGGCGATGTTGGCTTTCATATTGGGCCACCAGTATAGTTTCTTCATATCCTGAACATCTGTTCTATAACCCGAATGAATAGAGTATTTAGACTTGTGGGACTCGTGCATGATCACAGTCCCTTAAGTACCATAGACATGGTAAGCCAACTCCTGCCAATTAAAGCACAGAGTTCCAACCGCACTGGTGTTCCAACATTTCCGTATACTAAGTTTCTCAGGATCTTTTGAATTCACAACCAAGATACCCCAACTCCTCCCTTCTTGATGTTCTCTGACTTTCTTGCTTCAGTCTGAGCATTCAAGATTTGTTTAGGAAGATCCAAGCCAATAGTCATCACTAAGGCCCGAACCCTTAGTGGTTCTCGTTCCTTCCTGCTCAGAGCATCAGCAACAACATTCGCCTTCCCTAGGTGATAACGAATTTCGCAATCGTAATCACTCAGCAACTCTAACCAGCGACGTTGCCTCATATTTAATTCCTTCTGATCAAGAATGTGTTGTAAACTCTTGTGATCAGTAAACACCGTGCACCTGGATCCATACAGATAGTGCCTCCAAATCTTTAGAGCAAATACTACTGCCCCAAGTTTCTAAATCATGAGCCGTATAGTTTCTTTCAGAAATTTTAACTGGCGTGATGCATAAAAATCACCATTTCCTTTGCATCAACACAACGACTAAACCCGCTTGAAGCATCGCAGTATGCGATAAAATCTTTGCTTCCCCCCGGTAATGCAAGATGGTGCACTGCCACATCTGCTTCAACGGTTGAAAAGTTGTCATCTTGTTTTAATCGCCCTAAACAAACATGATCACCTTTCGGTTAGTATGGTCATTGCCTTGGAGGATTTTTGAAAACCCTTCGATGAATCTCTATAAATATCCAGTAAGGGCCCATAAATTGGCGAATCACCGTTGGTTTGTAGAGACGCCCAAACTTTGATAGATTCAATCCTGGCAGGTCAACGTGAATACCTCGATAGTCAATCACGTGACCGAGAAATTGTACCCTGGAGATCCAGAATTCACACTTGGAGAACTTGGCGTACAATTCTTCCTTCTTAACCCTCGTTCGAACGTTTTTGATTTCCCCTCGTTCGAACCTCTCAGATTGAACTCGTTCGATCAAAAAAAACCTTCCACTCGTTCGATCAACTTAGATTTCCTCTCGTTCGATCCCGTTAACGATTTCCCCTTAATTGTAGGATCCCTAGATCATTCCATGGATTAAGCACACGATCAATGGCACAAAGATTAAAACAATGAATAACTTTTTATTGAAATGAAACAAAGAGTGCCTACCAAACTCTAAAAGATGAAAAATATAAAATGAAGTAGCTTTCCTAATTTTGACTAAACTAGGACTATTTATACTAAAAGGATTTGCCTTTTAGGGCTTTCTTTTTGAGCTTTTTACATCTTGGCCCTTATACATAATAAACATTAAATAACATAGTCTTTCGAGCTAGACTTTTGCCTTGTAACTTCGAGTGACCGAAGCTTCTTTGTTTGGGTCCATTTATGTGATCCTAACAACCTCTTTTATCACCTCAAAAAAATAGGGATTACACTAAGTAGTCATATTCACTAGTGTTCATCTTTGATTGATCTTTAAAATTTATGAAATAGGTGTTTGTGGTGTTATATGTGGCGTCTAAGGTGATGACGGAGAGAGCAATCTTAGATTTTTGGTTAAAAATATGGCTAGTGTGTGAGTTAGATGGTCAAAATTGAGCTTATATATGTCTAGACTTGAATTTCCAAGTGTTATAGTTACACTTGATCAAGGCTTGTCAAAGGGACACCTCTCCCTTTGGTTTTGTCACCCTTTGCATGGTGAGATTAGTGGGATAAGTAGTTTACTACTTGTCCCACTAATTGTTAAGGCGAGTATTTTCAAAGTCCGATATTTAAAAATGTACGATTTGTAGTCGTTTTTCGTAAAAAGTAAAAATAGTACAAGACACGAAAAATAAAAACGAATGCAATAAAAATATTTCTACGGCATTTTGGAAATATAAACGTCGATGCCTTACGTAGAATTCGCCGGTTCTTCATAAACGTTACTTAAATTACAAGTGTAAGCCCTAATTTCTTCCCGGTTAGCCGTGAGTTCATATCTCAACATAAAAATGAAAATTATAATTAATACTCGAGAATAAAATAACGACCTGAAATTGACGGATTGTCACAGCATTTCCCCCTAAAAAGGGATCTTCGTCCCTGAAGATCAATTCATCTTGTTGCTCGCTTCTTATTAAAGTCAAAGAGATGAGGATATTTCTTCCACATCTGATCCTCCCGTTCCCAAGTATATTCCGGTCCACGACTCGAGTTCCATCGAACTTTAACTATAGGAATCCGACTTTGCTTAAGTTGTTTCACTTCTCTATCCATGATTTCAATGGGTTCTTCGATGAAATGCAACTTCTCGTCGATCCTTACTTCGTCGAGTGGAATGATAAGATCTTCATCTGATAAACATTTCTTTAAGTTTGAAACATGGAATGTATTGTGTATTCCTTGAAGCTCTCAGGGTAAATCCAGTTTATATGCCACCGGACCTACTCTTGATAAAATCTTGAATGGTCCAATATAACGGGGACTTAATTTCCCACGTTTCCTAAATCGAACAACACCTTTCCACGGTGATACTTTCAGCATAACTTTGTCACCCACTTTGAACTCCAAAGGTTTACGTCTCACATAACTTTTCTGTTTACTACGAGCAGCCAATAATCGGTTCTTGATTTGCACAATCATCTCTGTCATTTCGCGAATCATTTCTAGTCCCGTGAGTTGGGCATCTCCAACCTCACTCCAACATACAGGCAATCTATATATCCATTCGTTAGAGCTTCGAAAAGGAGCGGCTTTAATGCTAGCGTGATAACTATTATTGTATGAGAATTCAGCCAAAGCTAAGTGCTTATCCCAGCCACTACCAAAGTCAATCACGCAAGCATGCAACATGTCTTCTAATGTCTGTATTGTTCTTTCACTCTGACCATCAGTTTCAGGATGGTAAGCAGTGCTCATATCTAAATTTGTCCCCAATGACTCTTGAAGAGATCTCTAAAACCTGATGCGAATCGAGGGTTCTCGGTCCGAAATATTCCGACACGGGCAGCTCGTGCCTACAAAACAATCCTCTCCTCCCCACCCCCCCCATTTCAAAAATACATTAGAGTAAGTTCTCCATTTTTATAATTCTATTCATCGGAAAAATTGTGAGCCAGATTTTAGTCAATCGGTCAACAATGACCCAAATTTGGAATCATATCAAAAATGGTGGTCTTGAAGCTTATACATGAATTCATTGTAATTCTCTCACAATCTTCCAATCAGGAATTTCAGTTGCTGAAGTATATCTTGACGGATTTTGGTTGGCTAGTTCAGCCTTGTATTTAGCACATTGTCTGAAGACTTACTACAACATATGTTGCAATGTCAGATTATCATATTCGGCCACCAGTTATTAACTTCTTCAAATTATGGCCATTTTTATCCGACCCCAGATGAATGGGATATTTTGATTTAATGAGATTACAACATGATTAGATCCCTCAATCCTCCGATTAAGGGTAACCATAATCGTCCCTTTCAGACTTTTCGTTCATCAGATATAACTTCAAATGGCTCCCCTTCGCCACGAAATCCTTCGGCACCAATATTTTCCTCCTTGCACGCTTCAACTTGTTGCATTTCGAATTTGTATCGGGTAAATTGTTATGTTCCGTCACCACTAATCGCACGCACTCGAAACGGTTCCTTATCTTCGATGCTCAGCGATCTGCGACAACATTCGCCTTTCCCGGGTGATAACGAATAACACAATCGTAATCACTCAGAAGTTCAATCCATCTACGCTGCCTCATATTTAGCTCTTTCTGATCTAAAATATATTGTAGGCTTTTATGATCGGTGTATACCGTACACTTAGTGCCGTACAAATAATGTCTCCACAGTCGAAGAGCAAAAACCACCGCTCCCTTTTCCAAGTTCATGGGTAGTATAATTTTCTTCTTTTCTTTCTAAAGTTGCCTAGAGGCGTACCGCACTCACCTTTTCTCGCTTGCATCCAAAACAGCTCTAAATCCTTTTCAAGGGATGCAATCGCAAATACACACAAAGTCTTCGCTTCCTTTGGGCTAGTGATAATATTGGTCGCACTACATCAATTTCACAGCATTAATGTTTGAAATGCCTTTCTCCTTCGTTCATCGCCCCCACACATACGGCTTTTTTTCCTGAGTGAGTTTAGTTAATGGTTTGGATATTAGAGAAAACTCCTTAATAAACCTTCGATAATGGCCTGCCAAACCCAAAAATTGTCGCACTTCCGTTGGTGTAGTTGGTGCAGCCCAATTTTTAATGGCTTCGATCTTCGCAAGATCAACATGAACTCCACTATATCAATCAACATGGCAAGGAATTGCACGGAATCAAGCCAAAAATCACATATTCGAAAACTTAGCATCAACTTTTCGCTCTTAGCAAATTTCAAGATAGTCTTCAAATGTTTACCATGTTCTTCTTTATTTCTAGAATAAATCAGAATGTCATCAATGAATACAATCACAAACTTATCAAGATACGCTCTTGCACCACATACGATTCATCAAATCTTCTGAATATGCAGGTGCATTAGTCTGTCCAAAAGGCATTATCTTGAAGATCATAAGTCCCATTACGAGAGTTCCTAAACGCTTAATTGGCATGTCTTTCTCGCGGTATACTCGAAGTTGAGGTAAACCAGATCGTAAATCAATCTTCGAATACTAACTAGAACTTGAAGCTGATCAAATAAGTCAACAATTCCTCGGTAATGGATATCGATTTCTCTTGATCGTCAATTGTTCAAGTTCTCGATGGGAATCAATGTCTAAAACATTGGAATGATCCATCCTTCTTCTTTACGAACAAGACCGGAGCTCCCCACGGCGACGAGCTCGGTCGAATAAAACCTTTCTCCGACAACTCTTGCAGTTGCTCGGACAACTCCTTCATTTCGGATGGTGCTAAACGATATGGCGCACGCGCCACAGGTGCAGCACCGGGAATAAGATCAATACGGAATTCAACTTGCCTGGGTGGCGGAAGTCCAGGTAATTCATCGGGATATACCTCGGGAAAATCTCGGATAACTAGAACGTCTTCTAATCGCTTCTCCTTTAATTCTTGTTCAGTTACTTAAGCTAAGAATAGCTCACAACCCTTCTCGATATACTTTCGAGCCTTAATGCAAGAAACAATCTTCAATCCCCCACAACCTGAGAATTCTTTCTTTCTTGCCTTCGATAACCAGCGTCTTACCTTCGAAGGGAATTCTAACCTTTTTCTCTCCACATAAAATAGCGGCATCATATCGTGACAACCAATCCATCCCAATAATGATATCAAAACTTCCTAGTTCTATTACCATTAAATCGATTGAAAAAGAACGGTTTAAAAGATTAAGTGTACACCCTATTAACACATTATTGGTACTTACTACTTTTCCATCGGCCAATTCAACTTTATAGCAAATATCTAACTCAACCGGTTTAATATCAATAAGGGTACTAAAATTTTTAGACATAAAACTTTTATCGGCACCCGAATCAAATAAAGCAGTAGCATATCGATTGTAACACCCCCAAATTGGGTCGCAGCGGAATAAGGGTCCGGGGCGTGTTACTTCTCAGATCAATAACGCAAGATAATATAAGAACGACCAAAAAGTCGTTTAAAACTGATACATTGGATTTAATAAAGTATGTGTTACAAAATCCCGAAGCTTTACTTGTTTACTAGTTATTATTACAAAGATTTCCAGCCCATAACAGATATACAAAATGTAATGCGGACTAATCTTAAATTGCATGACTTCATAATTATAACCCATTGTATCTTCGCACCTGTGCTTAATGACCTACTGAAAACCATTGCATTTAAAACGTCAAACATAAGTTGGTGAATTTCATAGGTTAATTGTAAATGTATATGCAGGGACCGAAAGACATTTTCCCCGCTGATAATGCAACGATGCAGACAATACACCAAATGTAATTACGTTTTCCTGAGCTCATGACACGAAAGCTCGACTAAATGAATACAATATATAAATCATTGCCTACATTGTCGTTGATGATGTTCAACCCACTAACATCCAAATCCGACATTAACTTTCCGTTCGTTTCCACCGTGATAGTAGTCACCCGAACGGGGAGGTCTATCCCAATAGATCTATCTATAAAATCATTCGCGCTCAATTCCATAATTGGACAGTTCATGTTTCATGGGGCATAGTGGGTTATCGCTACTTTAGGCTAAAACGTTATATTGATAAAATGTACCATTGGTCCAATATGTAAAACTATGCATATTGGTTTCTCACACCAAAAACTGTAAATTTAATAATTGTAAACAATATGGGGATATGAACTCACTTGAGTGAGTAAATTGATAATAAAATATCCAAATAAAAAGGCGTCACAGCTAACGCCGCAACGAACTGCTTCCTATGTTAATCATAGGTCGAATCAGTAGTCAAAGTACGTTGTTAACAACCAATCATATATAATCTATATAGTTAATCATCGTACTATCGTTCGGGCTAATCATATTTAAAAGGCTCATGTCATGACGTGAGGTCACGTGGTGTTTTAGGACATTTAAATCGTATATCAACATCGTCAATACGCATCCGAAGAAGCCTCATTATGAATTCCCTGTAATATAGTCCACTTTGATCAACTAATAACATTATTTATTTATATATATATTTTTACTATTCACTTTTATTTATATATACTATATCATTATAATATATATATCTATACATATATTCATTTTATACATATAATTATATATATATATATACTTATATATATATATAGTCTATATATATATATTCTCCATCTATTCGTTTTAAGTGAATCGTATTTATAAAGTAAAAACGTTTATAATTACTCCTTTAGCAAAAAATGACATAACTTGTCGTTATTAAGTCCGTTTCTCGCATTTCTTACGCCACGCATTGTATTAAGACGTGTGATACTTAAAATCACATTTCTTAGGTTTTTGACAGATTCTCGTGATGATAGTTGTTTTTATGTTCATAACAGCTATAAATCGTTTTTTATAATTTTAATTAAACGTCAAAACCCGTTTTAGTGTATTCCTTAAAATTGTTATAGCTCACAGTTCTTTAGCAGATTCTTTCGAACTTTTCGGACAGTGAAAGTTTTATTCATATTATTGATGTTTACAACAGTATAAGTTACTGCAAATGAAATAGTAATTTTTATAAATTTAGTTTTATAACGTAATTGTTTTCTTTAGCGTCGTACTCGTAAATAGTGTATCTTCTTCGTTATTAATCCGTTGTTTTCCGAGTTTCTTATATTTTGGAATCCTTATGAGATGTACTACTCTTTTTAAAACCTATATGGCTGATTCCAAATTCCGGACCCAAAAACAGAAAGTTTGATGTTTTGTGGATTTACGCATGTTTTAAGCTTGATTTTTGTTTACCATTAAGCTTAACACTTTATTACAACTACTTTTACAACATTTTATATCTTATTTTCTAACATTATTTAAAGTATTTAGTTCATATTTGTATACATGGTTTAAGACAACAAGTCCTCAACCTCACTTTTAATCACAACTTTATAAAGAAACCCTAATTTTTACAATATTCATTTTTATACTTAACCAAGTGTGAAACAAGAGTTTAATTATTCTTTTAACATCACTAATAGCATCCCATAGAAACATGTAAAACAAGTTCACAAAAAATGGATCATAAGTAAAAATCACTTTCCACATATCAAAAGTATCCTAAATGGTTGATTTAGCTAATGGAGCTATGACCACATAAATCTTAGTTATGAAATGATTAAGCTTTTAAATAACTTTGTGTGTATGAGTAGAGAAAAGGAATACAATCAACCACCCTTGTGTTAACAACATTTGGCTTGAAAATATTAAGGTGAAAAACCTAATTTCAACCAAAAACCCTAATCTTGCAATATCTGATAAAAACATTTCAAAGCTTAACCAACCCTTTAATTCTTCTTAGAATACCTTAAGTATGATGTGTGTATACTTGTATGATGATAGAAAATCAAGCTATGGATTGAGTATTTTATGAGTTTGATGCCGTGGGCTTTGTAAGAGAGAAAGGGAGAGATTTTTCTTGTTTATACTTTGTAAATGAACATCTATGTGTTACTTGCTAGCTTATATAATGAAAGACTAAGCCAAGGACTCAAGGAAGGTTCCTAGGGCAATTGGTCAAGTGCATGTGAAGGTGTAAGACATCGTTCCCTTGATATTTGTAATATCTAGATATTTAGGCAAATAAGCTTTATGTTGGCAAGTGTCTTGCAAACAAGATAATACTTGGTATTATCTCCTCAATTTCGGCCACATACTCATATATGTGATGTTATATTGATTATTTTGTGTATTGGGTATAATCGTGGGTATTCGTTTAAGAAGTTGGGAGGTTTTGCGTGCTTCCGGGGGAATGCCGAAGTCGAATTTTAATCGCGAAACTTAAGCATTTTACGTAAACAATAAAAATAAGAGAAACAAAGTTGATTTTTCATCATAATTAATAATCATCTAACACTTGCTGTTGTAAATGTTTTAATCGTTAATGCCCGTTTACTTTGATATGATCTATTTTAATTTACGCGTTTAGCTTAACGCATTTCGATTTAAGTGCAGCAAAACGCGGCAAACCCTAATAAATTAAATTGTGAATTACATAAATGTGTACCAATGGACCCTAAAAAACATGAGGTGTTATAGTCTTTCCCCCATTAACATGAGCTTGTTCCTCAAGGGCTTATGAACGGAACTTAATGTCGTTGGTGCAGTCTTGGTAAAGAGGTGTGGATATTTCTTCCTGAATTGAATCTTCACAGTTCCCTTGTTCAAATCGGTGGCCCGCCTAGAGTTCCATCGAACCTTGACAATTGGGACACGGCTTCGCCTTAATTGTTTGACTTCGCGATCTATGATTTCTACAGGCTCTTCAACAAAATAAAGCTTGTCATCTACTTGGAGTCCTTCCAACGGAACGACTAAAGGATCGTCAGAATAACATTTATTCAAGTTGGATACATGAAACGTTAATGTTGACCCAGCTCTGCTCTTAAGAAGCTCAAGCTTGTAAGCAACGGCTCTAACTTTTCAACACCTTGAAAGGTCCAATACATCTAGGGTTTAACTTCCCCCGTTTGCCAAAACGTACGACCCCTTTCCAAGGCGAAACCTTAAGCATAACTTTATCTCCAACTTGAAACTCCATCGGTTTATGCTTTAAGTCGGCGTTGTCTTTGTCGATGTCGCAGAGCGGTTTGTAATCCTTTGTTTTGTGTAGGATGATCTCTCCGGTTGTTTCTTGCCACGAATTCTGGACCAGTGAGTTGTAACTAGTCCAACTCGGCCCAACACATGGTGGTGACACCACTTTCCGACCATAATAGTGCTCATCAAACGGTTACAGCCTTAATGCTAGCATCGATAATCTGTTATTGTATGGAAAACTCGACTAATTGGCAATTGTTTAACCCATCCATTTCCAAGTCGATTACACAGCACATAGGCATATCCCACCTTCACACCATATTGCTTCTCTCGTTTGTCCGTCGGTTTGCGGACATGATATGCAGTATCATATCAGAAATTGTACCCAACAGTCGTACTGAAGTGACTTCTAGAAATTTGATGCGAACCAAGGGTCACGATCACAGATAATGGAGAAGGTATTCGCACATGCTTCGTATAACCTCCTTTAGGTTAATTACATGAACTAGTTTATCCTATGGATCGTTTCCCTCATTGGCATAAAAATGGTTATTCGTACTTTGTAAGTCGGTTAACGTTAATCCAAATTAGTGTCATAACTTTGTGACGACTTAGGAGGCTTCGTGACACATCCATCATGATGTTGTCCATTGACTTCCATAAGGTATATCGTATCTGCACTAAAAATCCCGTATGTTCGGCTCTTGACCTATAGCACAGGTCAAACATTTGCTAAACATAGGTGGCGATAGTTGGCTTTGTATTAGAGCCACAGTATAGTTTTTCTTTAAGGTACATCTTGTCAGAACCCGGGATGAATAGAGTATTTAGGATTGTGGGACTCGTGCATGATCACAGTACTTAAGTTGCATTAACATGGTAACCATACTCCTGCCACTTAAGCTCAGAGTTCAATCTGCACGTGGTTTTAACTTTCCGTTCTAAGTTTCTCTAGATCTTTAGGATTCTAATATTTTCCCCCCCAACATCATTCCTTCTTATGTTCTTTTCGTTTTCGTGCTTCAGTCTGAGCTTTCAAAGATTTTTTAGGAAGTCCAGCCAATAGTCATCACTAAGCCCGTACCCTTAGTGATTCTAGTTCCTTCTGCTTAGAGCATAAACAAAACATTCTGTCATTCCCTGGGTTGAAATGTATTTCACAATCGTTAATTACTCAGCAACTTAACCAGGACGTGTGCCTCATATTAATTCATTCTGATCAAGAATGTGTTGTAAATCGTGTGATCAGTGGAACACCGTGCACTTGGTTTCCGTTACAGATAGTGCCTCAAATCGTTAGAGCAAATCACTATGCCCCTAAGTTCTAATATGAGTCGTATAGTTCTTTTCATGAATTATAATGGCGTGATTGCATAAGAAATCCACCTTTTTCTCTTTGCATCAACACAACGCCCGAAACCCTTCTTTGAAGAATGAAGTATGCGTTGAAATCTTCGCTTCCACTCAGGTTGTAGGCCAGGAATGGTGCACTGCTAAAGCTTCTGTTCAACAGTTGAATACAGCTTTGCTTCTTGTTTATCGCCCCAATCAAACTTGACACCTTTCTGGGTTAGTTTGGTCATTGACTTGGCGATCATTGAAAACCCTTCGATGAATCTTCTTTAATCAGCCGGCAAGGCCCAAAAAATAGCGAATCTATGTCGGAGTTTTAGGAGACGTCCAATATTTTCGATAGATCATACTTGGCACAGGGTCAACGTGATACCTCGACAGTCAATCACGTGACCAGAGGAAATTGTAACCTGGAGAATCCAGACATTCACACTTGGAGATACTGGCGTTTAATTCTTCCTTCTTAAGCATTTTCAAGATCTGCCTAAGGTGTTCTTCTTGTTCCTGCTTACTTTTTGGAGTAGATCAAATGTCATCAGATGGAAGACAATTATAATACTTGTCGGATATGTTTACACTACATGGTTCTTATTGGTCCATGAACACGGCATGTGCATTAGTCAAACCAAAAGACATGACTTGGAATTCATAGTGACCGTATCGAGTCTTGAATGCTTAGTCTGGGAATGTATTCTTCTCGAACTTCTCAACTGGTGATCCTGACCTCAGTCGATCTTTGAATAAAATACCGATCCTTGCAGCTGGTTAGGAATAGGTCATCGATCCAAGGAGTGGGTAGCGGTTTTCACTCGTCAGTGTGTTCAATTCCCTGTAATCGATGCACATCCGGAAAGACCCATCTTTCTTCTTTACAAAAAGAACCAGAGCTCCCCAGGGTGAGGAACTTGGTCTTATGAAGCCTTTGTCCGTAAGTTCTGTAGTCTGCTCCGCTAGTTTCATTCATCTTGGACGTGTGCTAGTCTATAGGTTTACCGTGCTACTGGTGTAGCCACCCCCATAAAGGTACAAATCGTTCGAAACTCTACTTGTCGGAGAAATCGTGGGTGGTATACCCGGCAAGTTCTCAGGGAAAACAAACTTCAGGAAATCTGGAACAACTGGCACATTTTCATGTCGTTTCCCCTTTGACTTGTCTTCGTCTTTGGTTGCGTGATTTTTGCTAAGATTATGTGACATCCCTTCGTTTAAAATACTTTGAGCCTAGTTATTCGAGATCGATGTTTAATGGTCCAGTGTTTATTGCTGCTTCCGTCACCTCGATCGATTAAAAATTTTGTCTCCAAAAGGATTACGAACGATCTTTCCGCGACAGTTATTATAGGCATCGGTACTTTGCCAACAATCCGTAACATTATCAGTCGAAAACCTACTAGTTCTTACGGGCATTAGGTCTATGTTGAAGTATGATTTAAATAGTTTAAAGTAACAACCCTGGGATATATAGTGATATTCTAACTAAACAATTCGCCGTCTGGTTAGTTCGACATGTAGATCATCATATCTAATGCAGTTGGTGGGATATTAATTCGAGAGCTAATTGCTGTAGATTACAACTCCTATCGGCATCCGGTATAAAATAAAATGATGCCATATTTGGTTTTTAGGAGAAGTTACGTGACGACATTGTTGTCCAGGGTTTGCCACTTACATTGCCACGGACATACACTTTGCCTGAGCCTTGAACATTTCCAACACGTATACCCCGGGTGTTGTTGTTCTTAAATTTTAGACCAATCTTCTTGAAATGCCCCTGAGCACCACATTCAAAACAAACGTTGCCTCTGATTAGCCCTTGTTTATTTAGTGTTGACATTTGGGGGATTCCTGCAAGTTAAGAGCTAAAATGACCAAATCGTGCCACTTGTGGAATTATGGGAGCACAAGGACCATCGATGGTGATAGTTAACGTTTGGAACACAGTCGGTCTCGGCCCTGAGTCCGTATGGTCTCCTGTCACCATTTCCTGCGGCATAAGCTCTTCTAGTGTTTTGTCTCTTGTTTGGTTGCTGATTCTGGTTGTTCCTGGCGGTGTCATCAGACTTTCTTTTGTTGTCAGCCTGACGTTCAGCCCAAGTGTTGATCTTCTTGTCCATGAGTTCAGTGGCGAACTCGATGAATTTCTGGCATAGTTTCTTGGCTTAGTTTCCCATCACACGCATGGATCGTGTCGGGCAAGCCCACCGACATATTTCTCAACTTGATCTATTTCTTCCGGAAACATCCGATCGCACATTAGTGCCAGTTCTTGGAAACGTTGGCTATAGGTTACCACATCGGTACCCTTCACCTTCAAATTCCACATTTCAAACTCCAGTTTCTTAATTTCGCCCCTTGGGCAGTATTTGTCTGTCATCATCTTTTTCAGTGTCCTCCATGGCATTGCATGGGCAGCTTCAGGAGTAGTGGTCTTAACATGGGAGTTCCACCATGTAAGAGCATTTCCTTGCAGGGTACACGTAGCAAATTTGACCTGGCATGCTACTGTACAGTTGCTTATGCTGTAAACAGACTCCATCTTTTCAAACCACTGAGTGAGTCCAACAACTCCCTCAGTGCCCTTGAAGTTCAAGGGTTGGCATTTTAGGAAGTCCGGGTAGGTGCATTCACGAGCAACTTGCACAGGCCTTCTGGCACCCGTTCCTGAAGTATGGCTATCATCGCCATTCCTGGTTGCATCACGTGCTGCCAGTGCAGCAGTAACGCCTTCGTTAATCATTGCCTGAATTTGGGCATTGGTGACAGATGTAGTGGTATGAGTGTCTGTGACTGGTGTTGGTGTTGCATCTGGGTTTAACCTCGTGGTCTTTCTCTTTGGTGCCATTTTCTTTAAATCACAAGAAAACATAATACCCGTTAGATTTCATAAAATCATAACTATGACATAACATATACACATTAAATAAAACGAGATCACATCACACAGTGAAATGTACAACTGTTATTGAAATTAACCATGGTATAACCAAATCGACATTCATTTATAATAAATTCGATTTCATAGATAACGTAATCCGTCCATTTCATATATAACTTGGAAAAACATACATGTTCGGTTCAGATACAAGATGATTACTACACTTAGGTTACAAGACAAAAGAAACAACCTAAAGCCATACTAGCCGGGATATACCCGTAACACTTAGTATGCTGTACAAGATAGATAATACCTGAACAAAAGACCTATACTGGGTAGCTAAACAAAACAAAAGATCTATACAGTCTGCTAGCTGGGAATAACCCATAATACTTAACAAGCTGCATAGCATAGCTACAACATAACCAAATCTAGGAACTGCTACCAGCCTCTCCTGGTGCATCAGGCTGTGCCGGACCTTTTGCGGGTCCATGCTGTCTCTAAAACTCGACCATCTAAGTCTGTAGTCCTTTCAGCAACTTTAATGCCTTAGTCAACTGGACCTGCCTCTGGGGGTTTGCTTGTAGCATCTCTAAAGTCACAACCTGACTCCTACGGTCAGCTGCCTGCAACTGTGAAATCACTACCTGCTGACCCATCACTACAGAATGTAATGCCATAATCTCTGAACGTGTCATATAGCTAACCTCTATGGAGCGTCCCCATGCCGCTCGGGAAACTAGAGCCTCTTGATCTAGTAGTCGTGCAGTCTCATAGTGGTACTGACTATCATCAAACAATGTCTCAACACTCTGATATATCTGGGTCTGCCTGTCCTGAGTATCCCCTATCACAGCATAGATATCCTGTGTGTCCTGCTCCTGGACTGCAGTAAGCTCAGTCACCCTAGCATTGACCCCTTTAAGGGTCATCGGTGTTACCTCCTCAACAGCCTCTCTCGGGTCTACCCAAATATCTCTAATCCCATAGCCGACCTCCTCAACTCTCTGTCGTCTGATCTCGGTATCCATAGTACCGACAAACCCATAGTCTGCCCTACGACCTCCAATCGGTTTAGTGGCAGCTACAGTTGAACTCTCTCTAATCTCGTACCTATGACCAAGGTCAATACCCAACCTCTTTCGAGGTGGTAGTGTAATCTCGGGCCTGTCTATCCTGTGGTCAGAAGATAGTAACTGCAAAGGTGGTGATGCAGGTAATACAGATGCTGGTGGTGATGCTGGAAATGGGGGAGTTGGTATATGTGGTAATGGAGATGATAATGGAGTAAGTGGTGATGGTGATGGGGTGGTTAAGGCAAGAAGTCTCTCAACCTCTTCTCTAGGAGGAAGTGATATGGATGGCTCATCTCGGATAGATATCCTGGCAGTCATACAGTGTACAGGTGGGACAGAGTCGGCCAAAGCTGGGTGCTCCTCTTCCTCCTCCTCATCCTCGTCCTCATCATCATCATCCTCATCATCCCTATCAGCAGGGTAATCAGTTGGATCCTCCTCAGGATCCTCATCGT
>BQNB010110960.1:0-22449 GCA_026074375.1 Tanacetum coccineum
AGGTTTAAGTCATGGTCGAACCGAAGAGCAGATATTGGCTGCTTTGAAGGATGTTCATGACTTTGATGCTTATTCTGAAAAGAAACTCTATCCTATATATGATAAACTTTTTAAAGTCGAGTATCCTTTCATTGTCAAGATTTCTAATGGATATGGACATTCAGTTGCTGACCGGCTCAAGGTTCATCCTGATCCTGCTCCTTTCGGTGGCATGCCAGCTCCAACAATCTCCACAGCTTTTGCCGACCTCATCCTTCTTCTTCATGGCAAGAAGGCTTAGCTCATTTCATTTGTGGTTGTTTGTAATTTGATTTTATCTATCATGAACATTTAATGGCTTTACCTTATGTAATAAGTAATTGAATGTATTTTGCTTCCCCGGTTTGTATGCTATGGATTTTGGTACTTCAAGTGTTTATTTTTTGTGGTAAGTTATCGATGTTTTGACTTTATCTATATAAAATAGAATAGCTCACTTCGGTAAATCCTACTCTGGTTCGCCCCTGATGTCTTAACATTTTTGGGGTAAGCAATGCCTTTCGGTACGGTGCACGCTGGCTCATCCTTGATGTCTTAACATCTTTTAGGGTAAATAATGCATTTCGGTGCGGTGCACGCTGGCTCATCCCTGATGTTTTAACATCTTATTGGGTAAATAATGCCTTTTAGTGCAGTGTACTTTGGCTCATCCCTGATGTCTTAACATCTTGTGGGGGTAAATAACGCCTTTCGGTGCGGTGCACGTTGGCTCATCCCTGATGTTTTAACATCTTTTGGGGTAAATAATGCCTTTTTAGTGCAATGCACTTGGCTCATCCCTGATGTATTAACATCGTTTGGGGTAACTAATGACTATATGTCCATTCGGAGGTAGCGAGCCATCCGGTAATAGACCATGTCTTGACAAGAAGTTTGGGAAAATTGCCCCTTCATAAAAAGATAGGGGTAGGAGCTTTGTTTCATTAAAAGTCACAGTGTTACATAATGTTTCAGAATTCTTAACACAATAGCCTCTACAAATAACACTTGCGAAGATTGATGGCGTGCCAAGTTCGAGGCACCTCTTTGTCTTCCATGGTTTGTAACTTGTAAGATCCATTCTAATACGCTTCCGTGATTCTATACGACCCTTCCCACTTGGGGCCTAGCTTTCCTAGGTCCTCAACCCTTCTTGCTTCGTTCCTACGGAACATAAATTCCCCCGGCTTGAAACTTGTCAACCGGACCTTCTATAGTACTGCTCCATCTTTGTTTTATATTTGGCCTCTCGGATAGCAGCAAGTTCCCTTCTTTCTTGCAGAAGATCCAGATTCAGACAGATCTCCTCATCGTTGAACTCTTCCCTGATCATTATGGTCCGGTGAGTGGGCATGCCTATCTCGGCTGGTATGACAGCTTCACTACCGTACGTTAGGCTGAAAGGGGTTTCCCTGTTGCTCTGTTTGAGGGATGTCCGGTGCGCCCAGAGGACATTTGGAAACTTGTCGACCCATCCAGCCATATCTCTTCCTAACCTGGTCTTTATACCCTCCATTAAGCTTTTATTTGCCCTTTCTACTAAATCGTTGGCCTGCGGATGAGCCACAGCGGTGTTCATCTGCTGAATGTTCAACTTCGCACACCAACTCTTGAATGGCTCGTTTGCAAACTGCGTGCCATTATCTGTGACAATAGTCATGGGAAGACCAAACCTGCACACAATGTTATCCTAGACAAAACACTTTACCTCCTTACCGGTAATTCTAGCCAAAGGTTTAGCCCCAATCCACTTGGTGAAATAGTCGATAGCCAAAATCACAATTTTGACTCTTCCGTCAGCCTGTGGGAGGGGTCCCAAAATGTCCATACCTCATTGATAGAATGGCCAAGGAGCCATGATGGACGTCATCAAGGTCTTCGGGAGCTTAGGCACCGGAGCATGTATCTTACACGAATCGCATTTCTAAATTTCCTCCCTCGCGTCTTTGTGCATAGTGGGCCAATAATATCTTTGTCTCATCGCCTTTGCCACCACCGATCGTGGCCCTGAATGCATTCCACAGGCCCCCGTGTGTATCTCTCGGATGATATAGTTCGCTTGTAACGGACCCACACACATCAACTTCAGGACCAAGTATGATTTCTTGAAAAGCACACCATCTTTCATCACGTACTGATGAATTTTTACCCGTAATCAACGTGCCTCATTCTTATCCTTCTGCTATATCACTTTCTACAAGCACTGAATGATCGGGGTCATCTAATTATCCCCCTCTTCTTCAACCACAACATTGATCTCCTTCGCATCAATAGATCGTTCGGTGAGCACCTCGACTAGGATCTCTTTGGTCAAATGATTGAAAGCCACTGAAGCGAGCTTACTGAGCACATCGGCTTTTTGATTCAGGTTTCTTGGGATGTTTTTGATAGAGAAAGACTTAAAACAGGCAATGCATTCCTTTGCCTTAGCAAGGTATTTTATCATGCTGTCGTTGTTTGCTACATAGCTTCCGTTGATCTGACTTGCTACTAGTTTATAATTGACCTTTGCTTCCAAATTTTGTATCTTCATATTTCTTGCTATTCTCAACCCTACTAACAATGCCTCGTACTCTGCCTCATTGTTAGTGCTGACAATGGTAAGATGGAAACCATAGGTATACTCGACACCGCTAGGACCGATCAGGACTAGGCCCGCTCCGGACCCTTTTAAACTGGACGCCCTGTCCGTGAATAGAGTCCATCTCTTGGTATCATCCCTTTCTGGCACTACTTCTGGCATCCGGAAGTAAGATTCCGTTGGTTCCCCATTTGGAGTTTCGGATATGAAATCAGCTAATACTTAACCCTTCACGGCATTTCAGGGCTCAAACGTGATATCATACACTCCTAGCTCTACGGCGTACTTTGCCAATTTTCCGGACACTTTCGTTTTACTAAGGATCTGTTTTATTGGCTGATCCGTGAACCTTCACCGGATAAGCCTTAAAATGTCGTCTCAATCTCCTAGTCATGTGGAGCAAAGAGAGTGTCACCTTCTCAATTGGAGCGTAATTTCTTTTTGCCTCATTCAAAGTTTGGCTTACATAATGAATGGGACACTGCTTCCCTTTCCTATCGGTCACGAGGACAACACTCCCTACTTCTTTCGATACTGCCAAGTATGCATACAAGGTTTCTTTAGGAAACGGTGGGGTCAGAGATGGAAGATCTAGAATGAGCCTTTTCATCTGCTGGAAAGCTTCCTCTACTTTGGTTATCCACTTATACTCATGCTTGTTCTCATTGGTTATATTCTTCAGCGTATTGAAGAAAGGGAGAGACCTTTCTGTTGATTTTGCTAGGAATCGATTGAGGGCTGCCAACTTTCCACTGAGACTCTGCATTTCTTTCAACGTTCGCGGTGACTGCAAGTCTGCCAAAGCCCTAGTCTTCTTAGGATTTGCTCGAATACCCTCGGAAGTCACCATATACCCTAGAAATTTTCCCTCTTCCACTTCGGAGGAGCATTTCTTTGGGTTCAACTTCATGTTAATTCTTCTCAGGTTGTCGAACGTTTCGGCAACGTCTGCTAGCAACATTTTCTCATCGTTACTCTTTACACCATATCATCCACATACGCCTCTAGGTTTCTTCCGATCTGAGACTGAAGTGCCGAGTCCACCAACCTTTGGTATGTGGATCCTGCATTCTTTAAATCGAAGGGCATCTTGGTGTAACAGTACGTCCCTTGGTCCGTGTAGAAGGTTGTTTTCTCTTTATCTTCCCTGGCCATTTGAATCTGGTGATAGCCCTTATAAGCATCCAAAAAGCATTTGTATTTGAATCCCATAACAGACTTCACTTTACAATCTATGGGAAGAGGATAGTAATCTTTTGGACAGGCTGAATTTAGATTCTTGAAGTCTATACACATCCTCCATGCTCCGTCACACTTTTTAACTAATACTAGGGTAGAGATCTAAGTGGGGTATCTGTCGGACGAACAATACCAACCTTGATCCATTCAGCCACTTCCCTAGCTACTACATCACTCTTCTCGGGTGCTAAGATCCTTTGTTTTTGACACATCGGCTCGATGGATGGATTGACATTCAGAGTATGCTCGATGATTCGCCAAGGCACCTTTGTCATGTTAGCTGGTTCCCACGCGAAGATTTCCATGTTATCCTTTGGCAGGAGCTTCAACTGGGACTTGCATGCTTCAGATAATCCTCCTCCTATAATAACCAACTGATATGGAAATGCTGGATTTACCAACACCTCCTCCATCATACTAACCTCCTTCGTATCAGTCTCTACTTCCTTTTCCTTTTCCATAGGTTCTTCTTCGATCACTTGCTTCTTTTCCAATCGTTTGCATTCCGAAATGATGACCGATCGAGTAACCAAAGTGGCTATTCCCTTCGGGGTGGGGAACTTCATCATTGAATGAATGATAGAGGGTATAGCTCGCAGCGTTTTTAGTCGTGTCATACCAAGGATTATATTGTATGGCGAAAGAGCCCTGATAACGATGAATTTCATAGTTGCCCTTTTGCATAGTCCCTCGTTCCCAAAACATACTTCCAACTTGATTTTTTCCAGCGGCTTTATGACCTCTCTGGTAAAGCCCACCAGGTCCGTCCGAGTTTCTCTTAACCTAGCTTTTATCGTCGGACTGAGGTTTTCAAAACAGTGTTTGAACATAACTTCTACTGAAGCCCCCTCATCTACATATACTCGTCTGACCAATTATCCTTCCACTTTTGCTTCTATTATTATTGGTTCATCCGAGACATCTTCTGCTGATACTGGTGGAAACGTTATTAGGGTATTAATCTAAACCTAGGTTACCTCACGGGCCTTCCTTTTCTTTTCCTTCAGCGACCTGGTTCTTATCAAGTTAATCACATTGGCTTATGGGGAGCTTCCCCCTTTGGTTTCCTCTACTTCTTTGTCTGACATCATTCACTCATCTGGCCGTTAGTCTCTTCCAACCATTTGAATTAAAAGTTTCAGAGAACATACTTCGTCACATTATGAAATACGGATTAAACTCAATAATTTTCTTGGCATGTTATATGATGTTGCATCCGAGAGATATGAAAAAGTTTCTCACTATAAGTTATATTTAATGAGAATTATGTACAAAATTGTGGATGTGTTACGACATATAATAGGTAGTTAGATATGAGTATTATTGTTGTTGTTGGATTGCGGGTTCTCTTTATCGTTAGTATACAAAAGAGTGGCAATAAACAAAAACATATATACATAAAAACATATGTACATAAGAGTTCTATTCTTAATCCAACAAGTAAAACTATATATGACACATTAATGTGTTTGCATTTTTATTGATAATAATACATGAATAAATATTTTTATTAAAAATTATGTGCGTGCACGGGTATTATACTAGTTAATTTTCATGTAAGAGTTGTTTTGGCCAACCTAAGTTTGAATATTCCCATTCTTTCTTTCACTGTTATTTATTTTGTATGTTTTTTGTTGCGTGATTTTTTTTCTTAATACTTATAAAAATAGATTAAATCAACCAAATAAATCCACATCAAATAAAATACGCATAAGCATTTCTACAAAGTATGTACGAAAATCGCATGAGTAACCAGCAACGCATAGTAAAATACATAAGTGACTTCGTCATTTGTGACGTACAATGTTGAGTCCAAAAAGAGATACACGGTGCATATGATGCCGAATGATAGTATCAAATTCGCTTGAAAGATTCCATATATGTCCAATTCCACAGAATGATTTTTTAAGCTAAACATTCAACGTCATATCTTCGCTACATTCTTAAACGACAAACTTGAAAGATCATGACAACCAAATAGAACACAACTTATAACACTTATTACATCAATTAGCAATTATGACCACAACTTATATCACTTATACTTATGACTGTAGATTATAGGCATCTTATACACAACTTATAGCAAATGACCACAACTTATAACACTCATGACCATAACTCATACCACTTATGGCAACAGTTCAGAAAAAAAATCACATTTTGCATACATTTAGACTCAAAATATTTGTGCACTGGCTCAAATATCGTATTGGTTACAAAACACGGTTGCATTTTATGCCATCCGGTTTTTGCCACACCCAAATTACAACTTAGCAAATGACCGAATCATTATAGCCAAGCAAATATTGTCTAAATTAAATCGACAAGTCACCACCAAAAACCATATACTCAAACACATACGAGTTTAAATTTATAATACAAACATACATCGAAACGACGACATTTGGTTTAAGCATAACCTCAAACGACATACTTCATTGTGAAATACTTAAGAAGCGTTGAAGGTGCTAGATATAATCTTAACTTAACACGCAAAAAGCTTAAAATTATATCTAACACCTTCACACTTTTTGAGAATTTTCACATTCCTGGTCTCTAAAAGCTTAATCAATCGCCCACATTATGATTTTTACAGCAAAACTCAACTCCATTTTGAAAGTGTTCGACTCATGTGCTCGACGAATTCTCTTCTTGTTAACATCATTTTCTAGGACCGCATTTCCATTATTTCTATATAAAAAACTTACAACAGATCAATTCAATTACCAATAATTTGAACGACGTCATTTTGGCAGCACTTATACTGCATTGTTTTGACCTTAAATGCCACTGTTTACCTCATAATTTAATTCAATTTAGAATATTTGTACCTTGGCTCAAACATCATATTGCCTGCAAAACACGATTCCATTTTCTACCATCTAATTTTTGCCAGACCAAATTTATGACTGACCGAGAGGCTTAATCATCATAGCCAAGTAAGTATTTCCATTATTTTCTAGGCTTGTATTTCCATTATTTCTAAATCAAAAAGCTTTTATTAGTTCAATTTAATAACCAATAATTTAAATGGCGTCATTTTGTCGGTGCTTATATTGTATCGTTCTAACCTTAAACGCCATTGTTTGCCTCATAATTTAAATCTAGATCGCAGGTTATAATTGCACAATAACCGTCACAATCAAGTAGCTGAAGTTTTAGAAAGGTTTCAATCTCTAATACAGGAAAGTTGGTGAAAACAAATCTTATAACTAATATTCAAGTAGCTTTAAACGACAACGTTTGATTTAAGCACAACTTCAAATGAAATACACTATCGTTAAACGACATCATTTTACCCTTAAACGACAACATTTGAACCAAGTCAAGACAAATACAGTCCAAGGCAACCCTTAAACAAGATGAAACCTTAAACGACGTCATTTTGATGACGCTTATACTATGTCGTTTGTATTACCTTTTTATACATTTATGAAGGAAACAATGGAGATAGCAGTAAAAAAGAGGCTAAGATCTATAACAGTGTATCAGAATAAAGAGAGAAAAAACCGCCATGGCTGCATTAGTCTAAACGCCCTGCCAGGATACAGTTATACAGTTATTCTCAAACTTTGACCGATTTCATTCATAAAACAGATATATTACAGTTTTACCATCACTGCTTACCGAATTAAGAATGCCTGTAAACAAAAACATTTTATAACTTATGAAATAACATAGATATGAGTAAAAAAGGAGGCTCGAATATATAAGAATGCATGAGAGCAAAGAGGAAAAAACCGTCATGGCTGCATTAGTCTAAACGCGTCGTTAAGATACGGTTATTCTCAAACTTTGACCCATTTCACTCAGACAACAAATATATTACAAATTTATCTTCACTGCCTACCCATACAACTCCAAAATATATCGGTGTGTAATAGTATTGATAATATCAAAACCATTTTATATAATTTGACTTCAATAAAGACTTAAGGGTGCGTTTGTTTTGATGAAAGGTTTAGATTCGGTTTAAGATTTGGTATAGGTTTGAATGAAAAGTATGAAAGATAAAATTTATGATAATATTAAAGGTGTTTGTTTTATATTATGTTTTGTTATTATTTTGATGATAAAAAGAAGAGTAAATAAATAAAAACTCAAGTGTACTTGAAATGAAAACAATTAAATATATGAAAATAATTCTATTTACATGTTTTTCAAATAGATTTAGGTTCATTTGGATACCAAAGTTTTCTTGGATACCGGGGGACTCATCCCCACCTTTCATCTTCATCTCATCCAATGGATGAGATTAAATTTCCTATTTACACTAGAGGGGTATTTTTGTACAATATATATACTTATATTTTCTATAACCACCTCATTTGATACACACACACATAGTGTGTGTTTACTCCACGATCTTTTTTCTCTCTCTACACCGATCCACAAAGAATCAATCGATCAACACAAAAAACTAATCGATCGATCTTCAATCGATTATCTTATTTTGAATCAATTATCTTCTTCTTCAGTTGATTAACATCAGGTTCAGATCTGTATTTATTTTAGCTTATTTGATGTGAATAAGCTTATGAATTTATCATCATTTGAATTTATGAGCTTATAATTCAACTTATTTGAACGAATGATCTGAATTAATTGTTGCTAGAGATAAACTAACTTATTAGGTGATTTATGTAAATAAGTTTATTAATCATCATCATTTGGATTTAATTTGCTGAATTATAAGCTAGCTATTAGCTTATTTTGATGAAATATAGGCTGGCTTATGAATTAGATGAGAGTTAGTGTAAATAAGTTGTATTATTAGGTATTTTTATGATCTGAATAACTTAATATTTAGCATTCGATTGAATTAAATTATTGATATAAGCTGAATTAAGCTGGTTTTAACTTATTAGTTAGTAATAAATAGTTTTGAGTTTATATAAAATATATCATATATGATTTTAGCTTGGGTTGATGTGTTTATAATTGAGGTTATTTTGTCTGATATATCATATGTGATATCACATGTGATATTTTATTTTGTTGGATATATCATATGTGATATTACATGTGATATTTGCATTTTGTCATGAAACAACTAACTTTTTTTCATTTTATATTTTTAGAGTTGTTGTTCAAGGAAAAAAAAAGTTGTTCAAGACGAAGAAGACTTAGTTCAAGAAGAAAAAGGCTTGTTTCAAGAATAAGAAGACTTTGTTGATTCAATGATAAATCCATCAAATTGTTTTTTTTCACATATGATATGCTAGGAAATCATATATGATTTTACATTATTTTTTGTTTTTCATACAATTTATCATATGAGGATCATTTGAAATTAATAATAGTTTAATGTATGATTTTTATAAGACAACTTTAGAAATTCGCTTTTACTTGATTTTGTGATGAATCTACATGAATGTGAATCTATTATATAAGCCGATGTGAATATGAATTTGATACAATTAATACAAACTATCTGATTGATTTTCTTTGTGAAAAAATCACATATGAATTACATATCCACACTAATTTATCAAACCATCATACTTGTTGTTTAAAAAATGTTAACATGTTTTCTATTCTAATTGTTGATCCCACGCCTCGATCGATTCTTTACCTTGTAAAGAGTATGTTACCTTGGATGAATCCAAAATAACAATGGTTGAGACTTTGTTTGTATATCAAAGTGTATGCGGAATCTACACTTTGATACTCTAGAGGTATTTATCAATGGAACAGTACTAGACAAAGAACAATGAACAAAACACAAAACTGCTTCAATATTATTGATAATACGAGTACTCTTGATTAGTACTAGGGTTACAAACCTTGAAGCTTTACGTTCTTTTTCTAAGATGTATCTCTATCTCTTAAGCATATCTAAAACCTTAACCTAGGATCTCCTTTTATACACTATAAGGAGTCATTTACAAGATAACCACCGAATTTTTAGGATCAATAACAATCATAATCATATACAAATCTTCCTAAAATATAAACGATATACATTCCATATTTATCTCATTGTATCCTTATCTCCAAGTCAGCAGCTTTGACCATCAGCAGTATTAATCTTTCTTCTAGCAGTATTAACTAACACTTGGCAGTACTAAGTTTGTACTGGCAGTACTAACTCCATTAGTACTGTTAGTTATACCTTGGCAGTATTAACTCTTGATGAAGATTTATTCCCAACAATCCTCCCCTAAACTTGTGATTTATCTTCAAATCCCAAGTTTCTTCTGGATTAAATCTTCTTGTCTTCTGATGATGATTCTTTCAAACACTCTTCTACTTCTGCACTTGAGATCTGATGAACTTTAGTAGTTCATATGCTTGTGTACTTTCATGATCAACCTCCAATCTCTTATTCAACATCTTTGATATCATCTCTTGACTTAGAGGATATATCTTCTCTGTCAGTATATGAATGGCTATACCATTTTGCATCAGTAAAATGTGAATACCACAAAAATCATATAAGCTCCAACTTATCACATTATATTCATGCTGATTCTTCCATATTTCATCTTCTTCATCAGGCTCAAATAACGTATGCAGATCTCCCCAAAGCATCAAGTCATATCCTTCTGGTCTTGAAGCACTATACCTTTCTTTGACTAACCTATGTAAGTCCATAACATCTTGTCTATCAAAGTCTTCAAGCATCTCACTCAAAATCTTAGAGTTCTTGGAACTGCCATCTCCTCTGAAAATTTGATAATACATGAAATTTTCTGTCAAAACACAAGTCTTCCAATCCACAATTGGATACTTTGTAGATAGAGATTCAACATCTTCTGCAACCTCTTCTCTTTGAACTATGTCTAAATATCCTTTAAGATAATCCTTCTCAGCATCTTCTTCCATCTTTTGTCTCTTAACAGTACTTCTTGTGCTTTTTCTTGGAAGAGATTTCTTTCTTTTTGCTCCAGGTTCTTTAGACACTTCTTTCATTTCCTTTTGTGTATCAACATCTTCTTCTTTAATCTTTTTAGGAGACTTCATTTTTTCACTTCCATGCTCTAAATCCACAGGCTCAATATGTTGGTTAAAATCTCAAACCTTTTCAAAAATTGGCCTAATCTCATTATAAGACATTCCCTTGAAATCACTAATCTAGTAATTTCCCTGATTTTCAAGTATTTAACCATATTCCTCCTTGCTTGGGCAACTGTCTTTGGTTTCATCTTTAGAGCATGATACCTTATGACTGAAGGATCATTCCAATCTATCTCCTTAGTTGACTTGACTTCAGACATAGCTCTCTGCCTTTCCTCTTCATCTCACTGTCTAGCAATTTCTTCATCCCTTGTAATATGTGCCCTTTGTTCTTCATTTATTTGTTCTTGCAGTCTGATGGCTTCAGCAAAACTCAACCTTTCTTGTTCAATCTCTTTCTTAGACTTCTTCTTGGGCTCAGGCTCTGTCATTATTGTTTTCCCCTTGTCTTTTCTTATCCTTTCCTCTTTACTCCTTCTTCTATAAGTAACAGTTCTTCTAGCAGTACTAATATTTTCCTCACCAGTACTAATCACTAAAACTTCACTAGCAGTACCTTTTGTTGCTCCAGCAGTACTAACTTCAGAATTCCCTTTCTCACTGCTTCCATGATCTTGAATGACTTCAGTGGGAGTCACTTCTTGTATAATAGGTTCAGTTTTAGTGCTTGCTTTCTCTTGAACCTCTGCATCAGATAATTTCCTCCCCTGTTTGGAAGAATCATCTTCAACATCTTCATCATCTTCAGAAAGGACAACCTGAGCTCTTTTCCTTACTGTCCCAGCCTTGACTTTAGCCTTTAATTTCTTAACTCTTAGAATGAGCTTAGTGACAGCAACACTATAAGTTAGCTTGGTCTTCTGCAAATCATCCTCCAAGACTCTAATTCTCTTAGATAGTTTGGTAACCAAATTCGTCAATTCAATTAGTTTCAAACTACCCTCATCACTTCCATGTGAGTGAACAACATGGAGAGGTGAGTCATGCGGTGTAGGAATATGTTGTTCTGCTCCAGGTGATAGTTGTGTTGGTTGTGTTGGAGATGGAAATGATACAGCAACAGTGGTATGATCAGGTGAGTGTTCAAGTGAAGGTTCAGGTGAGTGTGAAGGTGAGGATGTGATTCTTGAAGGTGAAATGGAAGGTTCAGAAACATTTAGCATAGTAGGGAATAAAGCAACTTCTTGGCCTGAATATCCCTTTGTAGGCCTCTTCATATTGTTAAAAACTTTGATGCTAAGAGAGGGTACAGGATATGTTCTTGAGTGTTGTTGAAGTTGTTTCCTCTGCATATCTAGGCATATTTGAATAAACCTAGGGTACATTAAAAACTTATGTGGGCTTGAAATATTAGACACCATATGCTCAAAAATCAACCTAGAAAAGTTAAATTGCCTATTGGTAGCTAACCAGATAACAGCAGTTGCAATGTTACTACTAAATTGCTCCCAAGCAGTCTTCTTTGGGCTAAGACAATAAAGAATAGTGTGGATAAGAAACCTCCATTGAGGTGAAAAAGCACCCTTTTGAAAAGTTAACTTATCTGAATCTGTGTGATATCCCATGAGTGCCAACTGCTCAAAAATCTCCGAGTTGGGTATAGAAGTAATACCATCATGATCATCCAACTTGAGATGTCTTCTTAAAGAGGCTTCAGTGATAGTCTTTGAGTGACCATCAATGGTAGCAGTAATCTGGACTTCTCCATTATCATCATTAGAAGCTTCAGCAGACCTCCAAAATTGTTTGATAAAAGAGACATACACATCTGGCTTCTTTGTGAGTGCATAGAAAATATGACTTCGATTTAGGAAATCGATGACTTGATGAAACCCTTCACTTCCTGTAGATTTCTCTAAAAATGCTACCATGTTGTGCTTGTCACAAAATTCCAAATTTGCCATGAATAAAAGTGTGAGTAATCGTGTGGGATACGATTGTTTATGAAAGAAGGAATGCTGGAGAAGGTTAATTGAGATTATATAAAGAAAACGTAGAGATATGGTATGACCGACTTAAAGAAATTGAGTTTATCGTGATTAAACCAAACGTATATATAGAAAGATCACGAAAGTACAATTAGTCAAACCCTATATCATAGGTATTTGGCGGAAATATCTCAACGGCTCTATTAATTAATAAAAAATTCTATTAGGGCTCAACCAGTACTAACGGTCATCCAGCAGTACCAAATTTGGCCTAGCAGTACTAAAATAAGCCTAGCAGTATTAACTTCTCCACCAAAAGCAGTACAAACTTCAAACTTGTGCATCATTCAAAAAAATAGCTTCACACAATCTCTCTTTCTGTTTTTAAGCTCACATTTTATCTCTCAATTCAATCACTTGGCACTCTGCTGTTTTTCACAATTCTCTCTTTCTGTTTTTAAGATCCACCAATTCTCTTTATTCTTTTGGCTCACAAAATCACACAAAGTATAGTTTTTAGCAAACTACCAGCCATTAACGGATTTGAGTAGTCATTACCAATAGCCGTTTGCTTTGGACTAACTAATGCTTCATTGTAAAAAAATGGTGCATTGATAACCATCATTAGTTTTTAGTAAATCTTAACTATCAACGGATTGAGAGTCTTTACAGTAGCCGTTTGTCTGACTAGTCAATTCTTGATGTCTATAAGACATGGTGAACCGATGACCATTTGTGGTGTGGTGTTAAAACCAACACTTTTAGGAACAAACAACATTCCTCCCCTCAAATAATGCTTTCATTGTAGTAACCAATTTACACTTCATTGCTTATCCTGAAATATGTTAGCTCAACCAAGAAAAAAGCATAACATTTTCTTGTTTAGCAGTATTAAATGTTATTAACAGGATTAACAGTGAGACTTAGAAATAACTAGCAGTATTATTTTACAAAGACTTAACAGTACTAACATTTAACAAACTTTACAAAAACAAACAAGAGATATGGGCATTAGGGATTTAGCATTCGAATACTTGAGACCAAGTACTGAAATTACCAGCGTATCAAAAACCTTTTATTAGAAGATCTGCTACATTATGTTCAGGTGCAATCTTAGCTATCTGAATTCAACTTTTTAGGCATTGCTGTCTCATATAACTTGATGCCTAATCTTATTATTATATATATATATATATATATATATATGTATATATACATATATATGTGTATGCTCTCCCTTGTTTAGGGCACCAAGGAATCAAGATATGGATGTGTGCTACAAAACAAAGTTAGTAGACAAGAGCGCACACACACACACAACACCAAACACCCACACACACCATTACATGCATAACTTACACACACACACATCATATATTTTAGATTATTATATTATATATATATATATATATATATATATATATATATATATATATATATATATATATATATATAGCAAGATATTAGAAGGGAACTAGACATGCACTTTTAGGTGTTATTATTCTAAAGTATGACACTTTAAAAGACAATTAGAAACTAGACACATACAATCGTTATTTTAAACTCAACAATCTAAATGATGAAATAAAAAGAATCATGACATATGTTTAAGGACTAAGATTCGAACGAATTTTAATATGAGAATGACTTTTTAAAGGTAGATGAATGACACTTAATATCTTGGCGAGATATGTCACAATATGAACTTTAAATGGATAAAAAGAAAAACAAGATGAGGATGGAGACGATATGCTCTTGGATGTGAATGAAAATGATTCCATAGAGCCGAAAAGTAGGGAAGGATAAGCGAGACTAAAGAAGGAACGTGTTGATGATAGGTTGTTAGAAAAGATTGATATATCATTTGCACTAACAATTCATGTGCATGTGATCCTATAGAAACAAAAGGTGAATGATTAGGAATTCAAAGGTTTTTTGGTGTTTTGTTGGTTGTCAATGTTGAGGAAGAAAGGTGGGTAAGTGAAATGAGGTTGTAGCTCTTTTTTGGTGGAAGAATAATGAGAGACGCAACAATGTGGTGACTCAATAACACTTGAAGATTGAATATCTTCTTTATGTTCTTCACTTTCTAAAAAGTGGAAAATTTTGCGAAGAAGTGACATTTGCATTTCCCAAATTACTTAAATATTTTGGATGAAATAATTAAGTTGTCAAGAGATATAGGAGGAATTTTAATAGTAACAAGACTATTCAAAGAGAGAAGAAACGTTTAAAAGTGAGAAGACTATTGAAAGTGAAAAGAACCTTTTAGAAGTGAAAAGGGCCATTTAAGGTGAGAGAAGACGTCAGAACGTAGTAGCGAAAGAGAGTGAGTGTTTTGATTTTGGATTTAGAAAGATATGAACGTATTGCAGAGTGAAGCGGACGGTTCATTGCATATTGCGGGCCGCCAGAATAGATCTGGGGGTCACTAGACCGCTAACAGGAGGGATGTTTAGGGCTTGATTTTTGACGAATTTTTCAAAAGGAGCGACATTTTAATTTTCATTTCGCTAATTAAAAATACTTAAAATACTTCGGATGAAGTAACTAAGTTGTCACGACACGGAATGGACCAATGACTAGAATCGAGATTTAGAAGAAAAGAAGAGACCGATTTACGGAATGTGTTCCATCATTCCTAAACCAGGACGAAGATAATTGAACAATTCGAGCTAGAGGGGTAAAGAAAGAATGTCGACGATGTTATCTTCAGACGGAACTTTTTGATGGAGATGTTTCCTCTTTGGACATTGTCCCGAAGGAAATGGTGACGTATTTCGATGTGTTTCGTCCGTGAGTGAAAAAATAAACAAAGAAGAAAACAAACGAAGAGGAAAGTGACGAGCTTGACGATGTCAAGACGGATGGTGGTTAGCGGAAAATGTGGATGAAAGGAATTAGCCATCTATATGGTTGTAGAGGCGTAATTGAGTGAGAAGAGAGAGGTATGATCGCAATTTACCGAAAGACAAAGAATGTTTTTGTTGAAGAGAAATAGTGTTTTCGTCGAAGAGAAATAATGTTTTCGTCGAAGAGAAAGAATGTTTTCATCAAAGAGAAAGAATGTTTTCGTCGAAGAGAAAAAGAGAGCGTTTTAACTTATGTTGTTAAAAGGCTTAAATATGGATTTTCGGATATGACCTTTAACGTTTGCGATCGCAAGTTAAAGATACTTGAATATTTTGGATAAAATATTTATGTTGTCAAACCTACTAGGAGGAGTGTTAGATTTGTATCTAACATTTCCTTGACAAAAGAGTGGATTATTCGGAAGAAAGAAAGATGATGATTAAGGGAATGTGTGAGTGAAGACTCTAGGAGATATAAAACCGTTTAATGACTCTTTTGACTTTTTAGATTTGTGATACTGACGTGAAGAAAAATATTCTAGTCTAAGTAGACATTATATATATATACCCAGATGCATAAGATATATAGATATAAGCATGCAAGTTTATCTAAGCATGCATCAACACAAAAATCAACAAGATTAATGTGTAAGATTATATAACATCTAAACATTAATTGTCATACATTAAACTGACATAATGTAGGTGCACAATTAACACGTAAGTCATGTAAAATGACACATACAAAACATGATAATTTTAAATGCAATCATCAATTAAAACATGTTAGCATTTAACATTTAGGAGCATTGTTGATCCCACGCCTGGATCGATTCTTTACCTTGTAAAGTGTTTGTTACCTTGGATGAATCCAAAATAACAATGGTAGAGACTTTGTTTGTATATCAAAGTGTATGNGGCAGGAGTTGGTTGCCATGTTATGGTGACTTAAGGACTGTGATCATGCACGAGTCCCACAAATCAAAATACTCCATCCATCCGGGTTCTGACAAGATGTACCAGGACATGAAAAAGTTATATTGGTGGCCCAATATGAAAGCCGACATCGCCACCTATGTTAACCAATGTTTGACATGTGCTAGGGTCAAGGCCGAACACCAAAGGCCATCGGGTTTGTTGGTACAACCCGAGATACCCCAATGGAAGTGGGATAACATCATAATGAAGTTTGTCACAAAGCTTCCTAAGTCATCGCAAGGCTATGACAGCATTTGGGTGATTGTTGATCGACTCACGAAGTCTGCAATCTTCGTACCAATGAGGGAAACTGACCCCATGGAGAAGTTGGCAAGGATGTACCTAAATGAGGTAGTGAAGGTCCTGATTAAACTGAATGGATCTTTGCAGCCTATAAAGGATGATAGCCAGGATGTATAAATACAAATGACTATGTAGAAACAATGACTATGAATACTATGTGTTAATGCGGAATCTTAACACAGGTACTAAGAAGAACAATGAACAACTGAATAACAACTTTATTAATGTGTTCTTGAGGATTACAGATTGCTAACTATGATATATGATTTGCTAAGCTTGTGTATACGTCTGTAATCGTCTGTGTTCATATATATCTGCTAACTATGCCAAAGGTGATCCTTTTATATACTAAGGATAACCCTAAAAGGCTTACATATCTTTTTCTAAAATATCTCATAAATATCTTTTAAATATCTTCTCAACGGTACTAACTAACTTTCTACTAACGGTACTAACTAACTAACAGTACTTAATACTTTGTACTGTCGGTACTAAGTATAACTGTCAGTACTAACTATTTGTACTGTCGGTACTAAGTTAAGAAAACATTAATCCTAACAATCCTCCCTTAAACATGAATGTTAAACTATTTTAACTTCATGTTTCTTCAATCCTTTAAGCTTCTTTTAACGCACAGAGGATGTATCCAAACATTCTTTATCATTTCTTAATCTTGTACACTCTATCCTTCTTTAGCAGCAACCTTGTCTTTTCAGCAATTCAGCAACATCTTTTCAGCTACTCAGCAACATCTTGTTACCTACAATCCAACTAAGTTGGCTTTGTAGTTTTTGGCAAACTACCAGCCATTAACGGATTTGATGTTCCTTTACCAGTAGCCGTTTGCTCTGGGATAGATAACTCTTCATCTAAGAATATGGTGAGTTAATTACCATACAGTTTTTGGTAAACTGTCAACCATCAACGGATTTGATTTGTCTTTACCAAATACCGTTTGTGTTTGGACTAGCCAATGCTTCATTGTCATAACATGGTGCATTGATAAACCATATAGTTTTTAGCAAACTATCAGCTATCAACAGATTTGAGTAGTCTTTACCAAGAACTGTTTGATCTTGGACTAGCCAACTCTTCACCAAGAAGCAAGGTGAGTTGAGAACCCTACAATTTTTGGTAAATTGTAAACCATAAACGGATTTGAGAAGTCTTTACCTCAAGCCGTTTGCTTGTGGACTAGCCAATTCTTATGCCTGTTAAGCATGGTGAATTGATAACCATTTGTTGTGTGGTGGTTAGCCAACACTCAATCCCTTCTCACTTCCATCAGTCTTATTCTTTAGATTCTAAATCAGCAAGTACCTTCTTGATAAATCGTATCAATTCCAATGCCATAGTACTTTCTTCTTCAGACTCCAATTTTAGCTTTAGCATTTGCATCAGTATTTCCTTTTTCAAAGGATACTTCTTCTCTATTAGCATGTGAACGACTAATCCTTCATCAGTCATCAAAGTGTGTACCCCTGAAGAACTATGCAGCTTCCAACTGACTACTTTCCATTCATGCTGTGAGTTCCAAAACTCATCTTGTTCATCTGGATTGAACATAACTATCAAATCTCCCCAAAGAACTTTATCAAAACCTTCAGGAATCTTATCTTGATATATGTCCATCACAAGTTTATATACAGCATCTAAGTCTTCTCTGTCAAACACTGAAAGCACTCTTATCAATGTGCTGAAGCATCTCTTTTGACCATTACTTCTTGTTACCACATTCATATTAATCTCTTCTGATCTTTTAGATTCATCAAACTGTGGTTTAGTGCCAAGATTCTCAGTCTTCCAGTCAATGATTGGATACTTCTTGTCAAGTATTTCATAATCTACTTCCTTGTCCTCATCTGGAGCTATTGTCAAGCACAATCTCAGCTCATCATTCTCTTTCTCAATGTCAGATGGGTCATCTTGAGAAGTATCTTGTTTGAATCTTCTTTTTCTTGACTTCATCTTTTTCCTTGTACCGTGCTTTCTCTTTCTTGTATTCTCTTCTCCTTTATCCTCTTCCTTGACTTCTTCTTTAGATTCCTGCTTGATCTCTTCTCCTTTGGAGGAATCTTTCTTATTCATTCTTTTGATCAGTCTATCATCTTCAACAGACCCAATAGCAATGAAATCTTCATCTGACCTTTTTATCTTTTCATACATTGCTTGTATGTCTTCAAACTTCTTACTCTTCAACTCAGGAATGTTTGAAGTTCCCCACATGCTTTAAGTAGGTCATCATCTGGATTTCAGTACTTATTAGAAAATTTTCTTTTGGGTTGGTGGTCTGTTTCTGATGGCCTCTGATCTTTGTTGAGCAAGGAATTTTCTCTGAGTACATTGTATCATTGAGGAACTTTTGGCTCTTTCTTCTATGTGAACTCTCTCTTCTTGCTCCTCTGAAGCTCTCAGCAAGAATTCAGTCTGCTTCATTCTTGCCCCTTTATATCATCAAAGTTTTTTAATGAGAGCTTCATTGTTTGCTTTTTTCTTCGCAATCTTGTTTTCTTACTTCTTCTGCTTCCCAATTCTCTTGAATTTTTTCCTAGCCAGTTCTCTCATTCTCAAGCTGTTTGAATTTCTTCACAGCTTGAGGAATATCATCATCTTTACTTTCAGATTCATCCTCCTCTTTAATTTTCTTCTTTTCCTTGTCTTTAGGATCAATCTTTGGAAGAGGTTATAAATGTTAGAAGTGAACTTTTGAGAATAGGCCTAGTCTTTCAATTTCTTCAACATCCTTCAACTCTACACCTTTCTCTTTTTCTTTAGAAGCAGCTTTGGCTTGACTCATGTTGAGGAGAAGTGTAGCTATTGTTTCATCATCACCAAATATCATTGAAGTGGGTGTTTGAGTGGATGTTTGAGAGGCTTTAGAAGTAATTTCTTCCTTAGTTTGATCTTCAGTACCTTCTCTTTGCTCTTCAGTACCTTCAACTTGTTCATCAGTACTAACTTTGGATCCGTCAGTACTAACTTTTGGTCTGTCAGTACTAACTTTTTCAAAGTCGGTACTAACTCCTTCCTTGTCAGTACTAACTCCATCTTCAGTACTAAGTCTATCTTCATCAAACTCCTTGTCTTCATCCACCATTTCTCTTGTCCTCCCTTCACTTTGAGCATTTTCTGTTTCCATGTGATTAATTTTATCTTCAGCATTACATTCAAATAGAGATCTCTTTGAACTGATGATTCTCCTTTTGCTTTCTTCCTCCCTTGTTTGGATACATACTCTTTGTGCACCCTATGCTTCTTTGAGAAGCTCTTCCTTGGGAATCTTTGCTGCAATGAGAGACTCTTCAGATATGCTTTATGATGTTTGATGACAGGTTTAGCTTGCTTCTTGAGCTTTGTGATCTTAGCCTTCAAGAGTTTAATTTCCTTGGCTTGATCTGAAACCTGTTGACACAAAGAAAATACAAAAGATCATAGACATTTTTGGAGAGTCATGTCATCCTCATTCCTTAAAAAGGGATGTATCATTGGATGATGATCTCCAAGATTCTCACCATAGTCTGGTGATTGAATCAGGAACAATATGAGTGGGTTGAAGGTGTTGGTGGAATGGTCTGGAGGAAGTTCCTGGTTGTTGCTCAAAAGGTACCACACTTGGTTGAGCAGAGCAGTGCTGAGCGCGTGTGCGCGATGACTCATTTTGGGACTTCACAATTGGGAAGCAGGAGAGGGTGATGGTTGTTCATCAGATAGTCATTCTGAGAAGCACCCTCATCCTGAGACGGTTTGTGACCATCATATATCAAACAAAGTGTGTAACTTTGCCTAAGAAATGTTATGCCCTTCTTATCATAAAAGAAAAAACTTTAACTAGTTAAACTATTTACAGGAAAGTGATCTAAAAAGGTACAGATAAATTAGCTAATTGTTACCTAAAAATATAGAAATAAAACGAGGGATACATTACAAACCTTCTTCTTTAGCCTATAATGTCCTAAGCAAACCATCAAATTTTAATTTGGAAAAATATAACTTTTGATTAGTTGTTAAAACAAATACAGCTGTGGCAATATTTGTAGGAATTTGATCCCAAGAGGTACTTTTGAACTTAAACAATGATTAAATGTGGGAAAAAAAAACGCAACTGGGGGGAAAACAAAGCTTTAATGAATGGTTAACACAGTTAAATCCTCTTCTTATCCCAAAGCGAATATCATCAAAGATAACTTAGATTTGGTAATGAGTCTATCCCATCAGCATCAATCAAAAATAAGATCAGTTCGTATAGTATGCCTAATAGATATAAACAACCCTTAGCCAGCTACTTTGGCAGTTATTGCCTTAACATTGTTGATTGGTATTTGGACATAAGCAGACTTCCAAAAACTGTTCAACGAATTTGGTCGAAACAACAGGACTTACAGTGAGCGCATGATAACATAACTTCTTCGAAGAAAATCAATGACTTCATGAAACTCAACATTCCCTTCAGTCTTTTCCAAGAATGCGATCATGTTGTGCTTAGACAAGGACTCAAGAACAGCATTTGTTTAGAAGAGTTGAGATCGTCGGTAAGATAATTAGTGCTTGTAAAGTAGAATGTCAGTTAGAGAGAATCGTGAGTAAGTGTGCGATTGGAGATGGATTCTTATTGGTTTAGGAAGACCTAATTTTAAAAGAAAATGTCCAATTTACACTTTTGGTACCCTGAGGTATTTTTCTCCAATATGTCTCTTTAGCGGTCAACTTTGCATGGTCGGTACTAACTTTGTCCAAACAAAGAATGAACAATGTAAGTATCAGGAATGCTTCAGCACCATCAGTAACTCTCTCAGTGACTCTCTAAATCTTCTTAAAGCGTTATACAACACTAACTAGTTGCTAATATTTCTACTAATAGTAGTACTTACTTCTAGGGATAGTTTAAAAGCCTACAAAATCTCTAATCTGAAATTGTTTGCTTGAGATGCATACTTCCCTCGACAATATCCATACTCACCAATTTACCTGGGACATATCGCTCCATTGTTACGCATCCCCTTTGTTGTCAAACATGACATAGACACGTCTCTTGGTGGGTCGAACCACACCGGCAAAGACTCTTTGGATGGTCTATATAATCTTATGTCTTCAAAATGCTTCATAAGAGAATTCTTACTCTGAATCCAAGCACGAACAACTTGAGCAATCTTCTTACTCTTAAACACCGGTCAACTCTTTCTGGTAATGCAAACATGAGATTTCCAAACTGCTTCAAAAGTCGCAAAGTTCACAAATGTATACCCGACATTCAGACAATGCTTAATCATCAGTGGGTAGAAAGGTGGAGCATAAGGGTTTAGGGGTTTCTTGGAACAAGTTTGATTTGCCATGGTGTGTTTCACCTCTTTCATCCACAGAAGACCCACTGTATGAGTTTCTTCTCATAAGCATCTCGTATGAAGTGGTGCCTAATAGCAATATGCTTTGTCTTCGAATGATATACTGGATTCTTTACAATGCAAATGGTGCTTTCATTATCAATGTAGATCTTTGTGTTCATGAAGTTGAACCCATAGTCTAACATTTGATTTTGAATCCATAAAACTTGCCCACAGCAGCTTGCAGCAGCAACATATTCGGCTTCTGT
>BQNB010110961.1:6427-22449 GCA_026074375.1 Tanacetum coccineum
TTCTACCCCCGGTATTTCTTCCGATGTTGCCGAACTGAAAGATATGGTGAAAGCCTTACTTCTCGATAAGAAAAATCAAAACCAAGCTCCCGCTCCCGTGAAAGCGGTCGAGGAAAGTTATGTTACTTGTGGTGGAGCTCATTCTTACCGAAATTATCCCGCCACCAATGGCAACGTTTATCGTGACAATATTCAAGAATATGTTTCCCAAGCAGCATCAGCTAATTTCAATCAAGGAAATACCGATTACCGAGCCCCGATTGCTAATCAAATTCGACCTCCCGATTTTCCTCCCGTTCAAAACCAAGGAAATAACCAAAACCGTTACAACCAAAACAGGGGGAATAATTAAAACCAAAGCCAAATTTATCGACCTCCGATTAATCAAACCCCTGTTCACCAAGCTCAACCTTACCAAGCTCAGGCTCCGCAAACACAAGGTGTGACAAAGACCGATTTTGAAAGCTATGTCAAAGCTAATGATGCGTTTATGAGAAACATGCAAGACCAAAATCAAAACTTGCAAAATCAAATGACCAATTTAACGGACATGCTTTCCAAATCCGTGAATGCCAATACCGCTTCTACTTCAGGTTCAGGGACACTCCCTAGTAATACCATTGCTATCCGAATGTTAGACTTGAAGGGTATTCACACGAAGGTGTATTGCTTATCTAAGGACCCCACCAATTTCCTATACTTCTCCTCTCTAAAGTAAGTGGAACGTGAAACCGAGGTGACAAAGGACCATGCTTCCTACTAATAACGGAAGTACCAAAGACGTCCAACCTCCGGTTGTCCAAGTTCAACCTCAAATTACAAATTCTGAGCCCGTTGTTACTCCCGTTAGTGCTCCGATGCCTAACTTGAAACCGTCAATTCCATATCCTTCGAGACGTAATGATGAAAAGCGCCGTGAAAAAGCTAACGACCAAATTGAGAAATTCTACAAAATCTTTCAAGATATGAGTTTCGAAATTAGCTTAGCGGATGCTTTGATTCTTATGCCAAAATTTGCCTCAACTCTTAAAGCCTTAATCGAAAACAAAGAAAAATTAAGTGAAATGGCTAGAACTCCTTTGAATGAGCATTGCTCGGCGGTTATCCTCAACAAGTTACCCAAAAAACTTGGAGACCCCGGCAAATTTCTAATACCGTGTGATTTTCCCGGAATGGATGAATGCTTAGCCTTGGCCGATCTTGGCGCTAGCATAAATCTCATGCCATTATCCGTGTGGAAAAAGCTTTCTCTTCCTGAGCTCACTCCTACTTGTATGACTCTTGAACTTGCAGACCGTTCGATTACCAAACCGATCGGTATCGCCGAAGATGTTTACCTAAAAGTAGGAAAGTTCAAATTCCCGGCCGACTTTGTAGTCGTAGACTTTGATGCCGATCCCCGAGTTCCCCTAATTCTCGGGAGATCCTTCTTAAAGACCGGACGTGCTTTGATTGATGTTTACGAAGGCGAATTAACTCTTCGTGTTGGAAAAGAAGCCGTAACATTCAATCTTGACCAAACTTCGAGATACTCCTCTAATTACAATGAAATGACGGCGAACCGAATCGACGTCATTGAAATGGCTTGTGAGGAGTATTCTCAAGAAGTTCTCGGTTTCTCTGATGTGATCGCGAGTGGCAATCCCACTCCTTATTATGACCCGATCGTTTCTACCTCTTCTCCGACTCTCACTCCCTTCGGGGATAGTGATTTTCTTCTTGAGGAAGTCGATGCTTTCCTCGCTCTTGAAGATGATCCAACTTCACCGGAAGTTGATGACTCTTACTATGACCCGGAGGGGGATATTCTTCTTCTTGAATCATTTCTTAATGATGATCCATCATTACCCCTTCCCACTCAAGGAAATTATTTGCCAGAAATTCGAAAGGAGCTTAAAATTTGTGAAGCTAGAACTAATAAATCTTCAATTGATGAACCTACCAAAGTCAAACTCAAGGAATTACCTCCTCATCTCGAATACGCATTTTTGGAAGGTGACAACAAGTTACCAGTCATAATTGCTAAAGACTTGAGTGTCGAGGAAAAAGCCGCTCTCATAAAGGTTTTGAAGTCACACAAGAGAGCCATCGCTTGGAAACTCTCCTACATCAAGGGTATTAACCCGGAATTTTGTACTCACAAGATTCTTATGGAAGAGGACTACAAACCGGCGGTTCAACACCAAAGACGGGTGAATCCAAAGATCCACGATGTCATCAAAAAGGAGGTTGAAAAACTTCTTGACGCCAGATTAATTTACCCGATCTCGGATAGTCCTTGGGTAAGCCCCGTACATTGCGTACCGAAAAAGGGTGGCTTTACCGTTGTTGAAAATGATGAAAATGAATTGATCCTAACTTGATCAGTCATGGGGTGGCGTGTGTGCATTGACTACCACAAGTTTAATGAAGCCACCCGTAAAGACCACTTTCCACTATCGTTTATGGATCAAATGCTCAAGAGATTAGCGGGAAACGATTACTATTGTTTTCTCGATGGTTTCTAGGGTTACTTTCAAATTCCCATCGACCCTCATGATCAAGAAAAGACCACATTCACGTGTCCTTACGGAACGTTCGCCTATCGTCGCATGCCGTAGCAATTACAGGTGTAACTAGGTCGTAACAAGTCTTGCATCTTGGTAGAAATGATACTGAGTTAGAAGGTGGTCTGATCTGTGATCTAGAGAGAGTCGGGGTCTTGAGACCGGGGGGCGTGGTCATAATTTGACTTGAGAGTTTGACACTAGGGATGATATTACTCATTCACACGTCACGCATTGGGTGGTCTTGGACGACACAAACAGTCAGGAGCTGTGTGTGGGTTGAGGTGGTAGTTAGACGTTAGGTGAGGCGCGGTTCATTTTATCAGGGTGGGGGGTACTGGGAGGGAGGAGATGCATGGTAGTGATAGGCAGTTGTGATGAGATAGGCATATGTCACCGGTATGTTGTGTTAGATAGAGGATCATTGATGGGGTTTATGGACACTAAGTGCGTGAGTCTGGTGTGGGTTTTTAGTTGGGTGGGGGTAGCAGATTAGAGTGTATGAGGTTTTTTCTACGAGTATACATAAATCTGTCAATCTGAATACTTGGGATTATTCGAAATTATGAGCACATTTCACAAGAGCGCAGAACACATAGCTCTACGGATATCACCTACTCTCTAGGGTAGGTTCTGTTAGGGGATCACATCACTATTATACAACAGAGGACACTGAGTTATGACGAGAGACAGTGTGAGGTCTGTGGCGATATCAGAATTAGAGGTTTGGAAGTGGGGTTGCAAAAGTATGGGATAGGAGGCTGCAGCATTGAGTCATATTACTAGTGTGTGTGTAGGAGGGATATACGCGAGTGGTGGAGAGATCTGTTCATATAGACATGTCAGTGGAGTGGATCTCTAGTAATGTGAGAAGATCCTAGCATGTGCGGGACCACGCTTATTGGACGGTGGAATGTCAGCAGTGTAGAGTGCATCTTACTAAGTGTGTGTAGAGGTGATCTTGGTGTAGGAGGCATGTGGGTATGCGTCTAGCGGGAGAGTCAAGGAGTATGATGGATGTGGAGTGAGAGAGTAGAACTCTGCAAGAGAGAGGGGGGGGTCGATGTAGTGATCACCGACAGGTGACACACGACATCTAGAGGAAAGCACTCACGCGTGACGTATTCAGTGTGGTTCAGGATGTTGGATCTTAGGACTATATGTTATGTTGTGTTATGAGACACAAGATTGTATCATACTGGGGTTTTATTAAAATTTGGGGGTATAGTTGGTTCTCTACTTCTCTACTACATACTTAGGTTTCAGTAGGGGTGCACTAGTAATATGTGGAAGTGGGTAATGGAAATAGCTTTTTCAGTGTAGTGTATATACATAGGGGGGTAGAGTGTGCAATCACGTCTTGAAATGAGTATTTGTTATAGTTGATTTTTGATCAGAACTGCGTAATGACTTCTAGGTGATGGATTAAGACACGGGATGGGTGTAGGTATGGGGTTTAAGCTTTATGGGATCTGAGTTGAAGGTGGCTAGATGTACACGTTGGTACGGACAGTGGTCTGGAGCCATTATATTGGGAGATGGTGTTCACAGACCTGAGGAGAAGGTGGCAGGGTGATAAGTCAATGAGTGGGGAGTGAGGAAGCAACAGAGTTGAAGTCTGAGTAGGTCGAATATGATCTGGCAGGTTGTAGAAGGGAGGTGTATTTTTAAGGTGGGGGGGGGTTGGCAGTGGCGACATAGTATGCAAACAATGGTATGTATCTGATTGGGGACATCATGTGATGGGGGTTTATGGGGGTACATTGAGATCTGTTCTAGTCTTCTTTGTTACTTGGACATTTGATAGTGGGGTATTAGGATGGGTGTGTGTGTTGTAAATGGAAGTGGTTAGGCTGGGGTAGAGTTAATTTTTTGTTGGGGTGTGGGGTGAGGGAATTGTTATTGATTTTAATTAGTTAAGATCGTTTTATTGTGATGGTATTTGTAAGACAAGTATAGGATATTGTGGTATATGTTATATATGTAGATGGAAGTTTAATAGGGGGTGGAATGGGGTAGGTATTATGGTTGGGGGAAGTGAATAAGTGGATGTGTTAGGGATTTTTGGGGGATGAGTGGAATTGTGGTTTGAATAAGATTTGAGTTATATTATTAAGATTATTATTATTGTGTTTATGTTGGGTTTGGGGGGTGTGGGGATAGATTGGGGTATGGGGTGTTGTTAGGAAATTATTAGTGTTTATTTGTAAGGGTTATTAGGTTGGTATGGGAGATATTGGGGGTGGGGGGGGGTTTGGAGGTGATTTAAATTATTAGGGGGGAATGGTATGTAAGATTTTATTAAGAGTGGGATCTGGAGGTGGGGGGTTTAGGGGGAATGTGTTGGGGGGGGGGAGTAGTATGGGTGGAGAAATTTGGGTATGATATAGTTAATGATAATAGTGTGATAGTGGTGGTTGGGAGTTAGTGGTGGGGGTTTTGTTGGGGGTTTATAGTAAGGTGGGGGGATAGGTTTAGGAAGTTTAATGAATGATTATGTTTAGTGGATGGGGTTTAGGGGGGTGGGGAGTGGAGTTTTGAGGGTGGGTGGTGGGAGTTGGTAATTGAGGGATGGGGTGGGGAATGGGGGGGGGTGTTGTTGGGATATGAAAAGTGTTTGGTTTAAGGTTATAGTTATAGGTGGGTTGGTTAGTGGGTTTGGGGTTATAGTGGTTTATGATGGAGGAGGGATAGTTTTAATTTGGTATGGATTTTTGGGAATTGAGGGGGGGAGATGGGGGTAGGATTTTTGGGGTTTGTATTGGATGTGTTGTTGGTAGGGTGGATTAAATAGTGTTTTTGAGACGGTCCTGAGTATTCACCGATGGATTGCCGGGCTCTTCCCTCCGACTCGAAATAGTGGAGTTTCAATAATTGATGTGGGTCTGGTGCTGAACCTGTAGCACGGACCAGCTTATCGATTGCTGCCTCGCGAAATAAAGAGTTTATCGGAGCAAACAGAAAGAGCTGCCAATAAAAAGGCTTTATAAGTCCCAGTTCCTCAACACCCTGGGGACCTCGCAGTCTTGCGTTTGTTTAAAAAGAAGGATGTCATTTCCGAGGTTTCATTGACTATTAGGAATTAAACAAACTGACAGTGAAGAACCGTTATCTACTCCCCACAATTGATGATTTACTTGATCAACTTCAAGGATTGAGTGTCTACTTCGAAGATCTGAATCCTAAGGTCAGGTTTATCACCAACTGATGGTTCGAGAAGAAGACATTCCAAGACCCTTCAGAACTAACTCGTTACGGCCATTAACGAATTTCAAGTTATGTATCCGTTTGGTTTGACAAACGGCACCTGCCGTATTCATGGGAACCTTATGAAAAGGTGTTCAAACCATATCTAGATAAATTTGTTATTGTCTGTTATTGACGATATTCGATATATTACTAGACAAGCAAGTAACACGAAGAGTCACCTAAGCTAATCTTAGAATTTTGCTTGAAGAAAGAGAGTTGTATGCCAAATTTTCATGTGTGAATTTTGTGATTCCTAAGGTACAGAGTTCCGGTCACGTGATTGATAGTGAAGAATTCACGTGGATGCAGCAAGAATGAATCCTTAAAGATTTGGACATGCTCCTATGTCACCAACGAAGATTCGTCAATTTTTAGTCTGTTTGGTATTATTCGAAAGATTCCTTGAAGGTCTCAAAGATCGCCAAACCAATGACTAAGCTTACTCTCAAAGAAGGTCAAGGTTTGTTTTGGAGTGATAAACAAGAAGCTAATTTTCAACGTGTGTGGGAAGCAGAAATTATTAGTGCAACCAAACCTTGCCTTACGAGGAAGCGAATATTACATCGCATACTGCGACGCTTCAAAGAAGTTTTGGTGACGCTGTGTTGATGCAAAAAAAAAGGTATTTCTTAATCATCACGCCAGTGAGATTTAAAAAATTCTTGAGAAGAACTATACACTCATGATTGGAACTTTGGAGTCATAAGTTTTTTGGGTCGCTCTCAAAGTTGGAACACTATTTGTACGAACCAAGTGTAACATGTTCACTGATCATAAGAGCTACAAACACATTCTGATCAGAAGGAACTTTAAACATGAGACAATTAACGTCGATGGTTAGAAGTTGCTTAAGTGATTACGATTGCATGATTTGTTTATCACCCAGAAAAGCCAATGTCATTCAGATAGGCGTTTGAGCAGGAAAAGAACGAGAACCACCGTAAAAGTTCGAGCCTTAGTAAAAGACTATTAGTTTAGACCATTCGCAAATAAATTCGTTGAAATGCTCAGACTGCAGCAACTGAAACACATGAGAACATCAAGAATGAAGATGTTGGAGGAATTGTGGTTGAAAACCTAAAAACCAATGCGATAAGGGAACGAAAATTTAGAACCCCAGTGCGATGTGAACCCTATGCCACAAAGGCAGGATGTTGGCTACCTTGTGTATGGTGATTTTGCGGACGTATACATGCACGAACCCACAATTCAAAATACCTATACACCGGTTTCTGACAATATGTACCAAGCTATGAAGAAGGCTATATTGTGGCGCTCAAGTAAGAAAGCCGACATCGCCACCGTATGTAAGTAAGTGTTATGGACCTTGCTAAAGGTCAAGGCTGAACATACCAAAGGCCATCAGGATGTTGGTACAACCCGAAGAACTAAGTAAGTGGGCAACATCACTATGGATTTTGTTACTAAGCTTACCTAACGTCGCAAGGCACAACACCAGTTGGGTGTATCCGTTGACCGACTCACTAAGTCAGGATTCTTCACACCGATTAGAAGACTAATCCTTTGGCTAAAACTGCAAGAATGTAACAAGGGGAGTGGTCACGAACCATGAATACCTGTCTCAATCATATTTGTAATCGTGACCCGAGGATTCGAGCATAATCCAATTTTTGGAGGCACACTTCAGAACTCTTGGGTACTAATTTGGATAATACTACGTACCTTCCTGACAAACAAGGGGCAAAGTGAGAGGACTATTCAAATTCTCGAGGATATGCCGTGTGCTTGTGCGATCAACTTTGGAAAGAGTTGGGTTAACCATTGCCATTAGTCGAGTCTCATATACAATACTATCACGCTAGCATCAAGGTTACCCTGATGTCTCCTTATTGTTACACTCTCTCTTTTAAAGCTCGACTCTTGGACAAGATGCCTCAAAAGGTGCGAAAAACACCAATCTTTGTCTAAATAGGGAGAGAAAGTCATTTCATGGTCAAGGAAGCATCCGTCCTCGAGCCACAAAGAATTAAAGAACGGATGAGGTTGATAAAGCCAAAGTCGATGTGATTGCAAGTTACCTTCATCCCACCACCGAAGGGTGGTCGAGATATTTTTAACGTCGATGCATGTCCGAGTTTCTACAGACGGATCATATAAGGATTTTTCCAAAAATCCCGACCGTGATGACTCCATCTTCCCATGAGAAAAATACTCCGTCTCATCTCCACTATGATTAGTATTCAATATTTTCTATAACGTAAGCAGAAAAAACTTACCGAAAGCTCCTATACTTAGATTGCCCACATCACCTCGCGTGAACGAGACACTTACTTTTATGGTTCGAAAGTGTCAGTTCACCTTTAGCTTAAGTGCGAATGCACGATTCTGGAGTTTGCGGATATGCCGCAATAGAGTTAGGACGTGAGAACACAATCCTCGTGCGAACGTCATGAGGCACAAACACATTAAACCCACTCTCAACACGACCTCGAGACTACACACTCACTCGTCGATTCGCTAACAAAAACAAAAGCAAGACGCGATGAAGAGAGCCGAAAGCGGAAGATATCTGCGACGAGAACAGATACAACCCACTTTTACACGCCAGGCACATGATGAACAGACATACATTGCGTTCTTAAGACATTCGCCTAAGTTATATCGTGCTATGCGATCGTCCGTGTAGTGTGCTTACTACAGGGATAGAGACCGCGCGTCTAGGGACTAAGGAGATCTCTTCTCTTACTTACATCGGGAGGTGAGAGAAAAAAAGTCATAAGAATGTCTTACTAACGAAATAGCTTGGGGTAGAGCCACCCCGTACCAAGTCGCGCAGATCTATGGGAAGGTTAGGTGGTTGCGGTGCAGTACTGATAGGTCACTGTGCGGACAAGTCTTACGTGCTTAGTCTCGTCAAGTGTCGGATGTGATACTGTGACGTGCTTATCTACAAACAATTTTTAGGAGAAGTAAGTCATCAGGGAATTACTCTGAACGCTGCACTGCGGGAGAGTTAGTGCGAGTGGTGATGTATCTCTAGGAGAGAGATCACACATGAGGAGGGGAGGTACATCTTCAACATTTTTAAGCCTGGAGTAGAGCCTGGACGTCAGAGCATAGTCTACGGAGTGAGTGCAATAATCGTGTAAGTGAAATGACACACACATATGGAGTGAATACTTGATTATCAACACATCACGAGTTTACTACAGTCAGGTGAGTGCAGATAAGTAGGGGTTTGGGTTGTCCATACATTACATTGTGATATGTAAACTCTCATACTCATACATGATCTACTTTTAGGGTGGGACAACAGTATCTGTTAAAAAGAGAGGCATTGAATTAGCGAGTGTCAGTGTCATGTTTAAGGTTGTTTGAGACACACTGTGTATAGTGGAGTGGAGATTGGGGCGAGTCTGTCTGTCGAAAAACGTGGGATGGATAGGTAGTAGGAGTGTTTGAGTAGTGTATGGGGGGTGGGTAGAGGGACGGGTGGCATAGAGTTGTTCGATTACACGTGTGAGTCTAGAGTTTGTGAGACATATGTATATATTAGCAGTGTACTATGGCACATTGCATATCTTAGGGGTATCTTACTGTGGAGGATGATTTTGGCATTGATTATCAGATGGGGAGTGTACACACAACTAGCAAGTTGAGTACTTAGTTTGGCTGGGGGGTGTATGTTATGGTATAGAAGATACAATATTGGGGTGGTGTACAGAGGGGGTGGAGGAGTAGAGACATAGGGGATGGGATTATATTGTTATAGTAAACACGGAGCGCGTGTGACACTAGATTGGTCAATTGTGGTTATGAAGATCGCAATATCTGGTGTCTGATCACACTTGGAGGATATGTGTAATAGGGTATTTACAGTGTGATATAGTGGAGGATGACAGATGTTCAAGAGGTTCTCAATCAGTGGGGGGGGGACATGTCGAGGTCTGGTACATTTTTTGGTTTGTTTGACACGAGATTAGTTGGGACAGGCGTGGGTAAGTGGAGCACAGATCAGAAAGGTCATTCAAGGGTAATGGTCTACTCGGCAGGAAAATGGGAGCTCACGACACACAATTAATTGGGGTGAGATTACACTTCTTTAACAAGGACATATACACATGGTGTGCGCGGGAGGAGGCTAGAGTCTAGCTACAAGTGGATGAGTAGGTGTGTGTGAGGTCTAGTCGATAGTGTCAGTTACACAGATGTGTCATACATAAGAGTAACTGCGGAGTATCTCATGTTGTCTTCTGGTAACATATAGTGTGGTATGGGTTTCTCTCTCTCACATAGAGTCGAGTTATCTGACACAAGTGAACTCTTCTTTAGAGCAGACACAGTGTGGGACATACATTAACGAAGTTAACGAACACATTTCAATTATAATTTTGGTCAATAATTGGGTGGCAAATTTGAAAGTGATTTGGGGGAGTAGCATACACGTTTTGACTACTCTGAATCACTCACAGTTATGTATATGAGGATAAGGGTAGAGTTATTTCGTTATCGAGAGGAGGGTTCAACAGTATTATACGAGGGGGCAGTATACGCTCGGGGATTGGGGATTATGTCATGATGTGTGAGTTGTATCTGGGTGGGGAGTGAGAGAGCGGCGCGGGGATCACAGGTTGCACTCGGGAGGGGTGTGATGGATACTTAGTGATCACAGAGGGGGGGGGAGATAGTCATGATTGACATGTCTGTTAGCACACGTATTTTATAGGGGTTAGGGGGGTAATTCATCACACTCTTATGACTTGATGACGGAAGTATATTGAGGGGTTTTTGCAACGTTTGGAATGGGCGACACTAAAGGCACACACAGTGAGAGGTGCGTAGGTGACTGGTGTGTGGGGGGGTGTGTATGGGATATGGTTTTGAGGGCCAATGGTGGGATATATGCGATTAAGCACATAGCGTAGACGGGGAGCGACGTTGAGATTTGTCTAAGGGAGGGTCACACTATAAACAGGGGTGAGGATGGAGTGATGTTGGTTGTGTGTGTATAGTCTAGAGAGTGAGGTCAGATGTTAGGTTGTTTTTGTACACGAGGATGGCTGGCGAGACTATGTAGTGGTAAAGGGGTGAGATGTAACTGGTGTTGTGGAGTCTGAGTGGGGTGGATGGGAGTCGATTGTAGCGGGGAGATTGCATTTTCTAGTACAGGACTAGGGACTAGATTGACGGGGGATCACAAAACTCATGGGGGGAGGTTGGCGACGTTCTTTAGCATACGTCAGGCATATCATGGTATTTCATCTTAGTGGGTGATACTCTTTGGGTGTTGGTCTCAGACAATTAGGGTGACTATTTTTGAGGAGAAGAGTAGTTCTATACTTATCTACATTTTGGCACTATGTCTTTTAGTGGGGTTTCTGAGTAGGAGAGTTATATCTGTTAATATTCAGGATAGAGACAGAGTGGAGAAGTGGTATTATGGGGTATGTTTATGTCTCTTCAGCTTTATGAGTTTGTGTATTGTACACAGAATCATTAGGTAGAGTGAGGACTTCATGTCGGTGACGTACAGAAGTTTTGTCTTAGTTACATGTTGCGAGAGGTGGGTTTCTACGATCACATCTCTGGCGAATGATTGAGATTATAGATTCTAGCTAATCTACGGATTGGAAGCGACGATAGTATTGTGGATGTGAGTCTATGTTTAGATGTTATTTTGTGACTATGTGATTATTAGATGGTACTACTAGTGATAGAGGAGTAGATAATACGGGGAGGATAGATATTAGCGCATGACTTGCGGAGGATCCTGGATTGAGTGTTGATGGCGAGTACACGTTATAGTGGAGGGGTTTATGAGACATATGTCACTCCTCTATCAGAGGAGACGAGTTGTGGGGTATAGAGGTGAATCATACAACAGATATTATAGATGGGGATTGAGATGAGATGAAGGAGTATCTTATGTGTGTCGATCAGGTAGGAAGTTTATGACTATCTGGTCTCTTGGAGATTTGGATTTTTTTTAACACAGGGGATGCTATAGTGACTGTCGTATAGTGACACTGCACTTGTTTGGGTGATCGATTTTCTAATGAATACATACACATTATGGACACATGTGGGCACAGACCAGATTCATTGGTCAACTCTGGAGGAGTTCATAGAGTTGATCGATGATTAATTTGGGTATGTTTGCGCGGATCAACTTTGTGTGTGACGGGAGACATTGGGTACACTATTTTAGAAGATAGGCGAGTGTGCGTATGTCTAATAAATCACGTTGGGCTACTACACGCTTTCGTGGACATGTCTATAACAGATATGTATGAGAGACTTGAGGTGGGACACGTCAGAGATTATATAGGTCATTCTTGAGTTAGATTGGAGCAAATTTTATACACGGACAGTGACTTTATAACAAGACTGGTTGGATGCATTTGGATGAGAGGTTGTTTTGTACAGTGACAGCTCTCATATTGGATTGAGCATATGAGGTATATTTAGGTGAGAAATGTGGTCTTTGTCTTTGTAATAAGTGGAGTTTGGGTTGGGGGATTTGTTATTTTAGAGGGTTAGGGCGGGTTTATGGGGGGTTGGAGGTTTTAAGATGTGTTGGGTATGGGGTGGGGTAGGGGTGTTTGGGGGGGAGGGTTTGTATTGATGGGGGGGGGAGTATGGTGTGTTTGGGAGGTTGGAGTGGTAGTTTATTCATGTGAGGGGAAGGGTTGTAGGTTATTGTAAATTTATGGTGGGGTTATTTGAGGGATTATGAAATGTTGTTTTAAGGGATTATGTCAGACACATTTCCAGACACTATTATTTACAGATGGATTCCTTAGTAATTGGGACTCTGTACACAGAATCTACATGTACTCTACACATCTATACACAGAGGGAAGAAGACGAACAAGTTGTCAATAAAAAATAACAACAGAGATTTAATACACTGGCGATAATCTCTTAAGTTAGACAACTCATTCACTTTCAGAAGTATGGAGGAACACACTACACACATATATACAGGTAGACTCTCACTAAACAAACACAGGAGTTAGACAACAACATACTTCAGAGGAGTTAAACATGAAGGGAGTTACACAAGACTCACATCTCTAAAGTAAAGAGACAAGACATTAGGGGACCACACACTCTAGTTAGACAACCAGGCACAGACATACGGACCAGACAATGACTATCAGAAGTGAGATATTCTACTAACATGGAACAAGTGGACAGGTACTTAGGACTCTGTCGGAAGGGGGGTAAAACCAGTCGTTGAAAATACACAGTAGTATTGATCACATGTGGATTAGAGTAAATATCTTGTTTTGAATATATACAGAATTATGACGGAGTGCTATGGATGACACAAACTTATATAGAGTGAGCATGCGAGAAATGTATATAAAGGGAAGTTACTTCAGGTTTGATATCCAAAGAGATGGGGTTGCCTCTCTATCAGTCTTTATAGAATAGAGAGCAACAATTACCGACCAGAAAGCGTACTAGAGGATTGTGATTGTCAGAAGTCGGCCATCTTTCTGTTATTATTCATAGACCTATTCCCGCATTCTAGTCATCAAGGATTTGACGAAAGGTCTACGTGTGGTGACACAGTAGGGGGGATGAGGAAGTGGGGGTTGGGAGGGAGGGGAGTTGGGAGTAAGGTATGAAGGTGGGTTTGGTTTGTGAGGAGATATGGAGAGGAGATATTGGGGTGGAAGGGGAGAGGATGGGTAGATTAGGAAGAAATTTGAATTGGGGGAGGTTGGGAGTTGAATTATATGAGATTGGAGGGGGGTGTGAGAGAGGAGTGATATGGGTTTAGAGTATAATGATTAGGAGGGATTTTTTTTGGGGGATAGGGTGCTTCTAGAGGGAATGAAATTTAGTTTGGAGATTTTGATGAGGGGGAGGAGGGGTAGGGGTTTTGATTTTTTTTGGAGGGGATATAGTTGTAGTAAAATAGAATTTTAGGGGTATTAGGAGTATAGGGTAGGTTGGGGAATTGGATGGTGTTTGATGGTTGGGTTTTTTTGGGGAGGGGTTGGGGGGTGGGTAGAGAGAGTGTTTAGGGGGTAGATAGGAGAGGGAGAATTTGTAGTTTATAAGAGGGAGATGGTGGGAAGATATAGGGAATTTTTAGGATGAGATTGTTTATGGAGTTAGGGTATTTGGATAGGTTGGGAGGTTGTTTGGGAAAGAAAAAAGGGGAAAAATGGATGTAGGGGATTTTGTGGGGGGTTGTTATAGTTTAGATTAGAGAGTTAATAGTCATTTTAAGGGAGTTTTATTTAAGTAGAGGGGTGAGGATAGTTATGGAGTTTGAGAAAGTTTGGAAATAAAAAAAAAGAGGGAGGATTGGGGAGTTATTGTGATTATATTGGGGGTAGATTTTAAGGGATATTGGTTGGAAGAGTATGGGTGTTTTATAAGGGATTGATGATTGGAAAGTTTAATGATTGGAATTGGAGGGGTATGAGGGGGGAGTAGGGAGTATGATGATGTGAGGGGTTTTTGAGTGTTTTTTTGGTTTAAGGTGAGTGCAGGTATTTTTGTTGGGTATCTACTCAGTCCTAAAGCTTACAGGGTATTTAACAAGAGAACATAATGAATAGTTAAACAAGTCATGCTTAACTTTGACGAATTGCCTTTCAAATGGCTCAGATCCATGTCAGTTCTTACCCCGGTCCACAATTTCAACGAAGGTACACTTGAACAAGACATAATCCCGTCCCAAAGTCAAGATAATGTGCCTCAAGTTAGCTAAACAGTAACAACGTCAAATGAGCTGTAATTACTTTATATCCCATGTTCATGATTTAACTCCAATGGAGACTTCTCATGTTGTGTCAAAGGGTCTTGTTCGCTTACAGCTGCTGATAATCCCTCGATAAACGTCAACAACATAACACAACTCCACTTCTGCAACAACCGATGTTGCAATCCACCTCCATTGAACATTCAATCAACACAACCAACTCAAACTCCCAAGTACAACTGTCACTCTGCATACCTGAGTATAACATTCATACAAGTCATAAACCAAGTAAAAAATGGCATCAATTGACGACGATACTTGTATCAACATCTTCATACACCCCAAGGGGAGACATCGTCTCGTCATGTTGATTCGTCAAACATGCATACTTTCTATCAACACCATCCTTCTGCACAACGTTGGACAAAAGATCATCCATTAGAACAAGTCATTGGAAATCCTTCTCAATCAGTTAGAACAAGACGTCAGCTAGAAACAGATGGCGAGATGTGTATGTTCGCACTCACCGTGAGTCGAACCGAACCAAAGAACATCAAAGAAGCCATGGCTGATTCTGCATGGATTGAATCAATGCAGGAAGAACTTCATCAGTTTGATCGACTAGATGTATGGGAATTAGTCGACAGACCACTTTGCAAAAATGTCATTAACTTAAAGTGGCTCTGGAAAAACAAACGTGATGAGGAAAATACTATCATTCGCAACAAATCTCGTCTTGTGGCTAAGGGATATGCTCAAAAGGAAGGAATTGATTTCGAAGAGTCATTTGCACCAGTTGCTCGGTTGGAAGCTGTACGATTGTTCATTGTGTATGCTGCACACAAATCATTTACAGTGTACCAAATGGACGTTAAAACATCATTTCTTTACGGACCTCTGAAGGAAGAAGTGTACGTAAACCAACCAGATGGATTTGTTGACCCATATCATCCTGAGCGTGGTATGATGAACTCTCCAACTTCCTGGTATCCAACGGATTCTCAAAAGGTTCTATTGATCCAACTCTGTTCATAACTAAACATGGGGAAGACATACTGCTTGTGCAAATTTACGTTGATGACATAATTTTTGGTTCTACGAACTCAAATCTTTCAAAACGATTTGGAAAACTAATGCACAGCAAGTTTGACATGTCTATGATGGGGGAGCTGAAATTCTTTTTAGGAATTCAGATCCACCAATCCCCTCGTGGTATCTTTATAAACCAAGCTAAGTATGCTCAAGAGATACTTAAAAAGCATGGTATGACCTCATGTGATAGCATTGGTACTCCAATGGCTACAAAACACCTTGATGCTGACTTGAGTGGTACTATGGTCGACCAAACGAAATATCGTAGTATGGTCGGAGCACTCATGTTGTTATCCCACTAGTTTAATCCATTACACAACAATAATCTTTACCAATATGCTAGAAAATAATAAGAAAACTTAGAGAAAGAGAAAGTAGAGAGAGAAACAAGAAAGGAAGATTAGATTAGAGAATTGGTGGATTACAAGTGAATGAAAATGTAACCAACA
>BQNB010110962.1:0-18566 GCA_026074375.1 Tanacetum coccineum
TACTGCTCTCACAAGTTAATACTGTTAGCTTTAATTTCAGTAGGATTACGTTTAGCTTTAGCTTATTAAGAATTTAGTTTTAGTTGTCATTTTCTAGCTTATTTCATTGCTTATTTTTATTTTCAAAAGTCAAGTTACTCTAGCAGTACTTTCTCTTGAAAGTACTGCTGAATATTTACACTACCAGTACTAACTGCCAAGTTAGTACTGCTTCCACTCAGTTAGTACTGCTGAGTTCTCAGCCTCATTTAGATTAGTAATTTTAGGATTTAGCTTATCAAATTCAGTAGGATTTAAGTTTTAATATAGCTGAATACATTTTAAGTCTTAATTTTTAATTTCTAGCTTATTTTCTTAGCTTATTTTTGCTGTCAAAAAGTTAAAAAGCCAAAAACAGTACTTAGCAATTTTAGGATTTAAACTTGTTAATTTAGCTTATGGATCTAGATTTTCTAGCTTAATTAGATAGATTATAAGTAGTTTTTTAAGTCCTTAAAGTTTTAGAGTCTAGTTTAGCCTTAATAGCCTTTAAGTTCCTTTGGAATTTGTGTTACTTTGCTTATTTCCTGAGTTTGCCTAGTTCTTGATCAATTTCAGTAGCATAAAAGTACTCTAAGCTTAGTTTTCTTTGCATTTTTAGATTAAGCACATCATAAGGTTTTCAGAACTTCTTTCCTTTTTCATTTTGAGCTAGTTTTGAGTTTTTTATAGCTTATTTTCTAAAACCAAGGGTTAAGCCCTCCTTTCTGTAACAGCTTATTAAAAAGCTCTTTTTAGAGCTTATCTTTGAGTTTCAGACTATAGTGCTTTTGTTAAAGTTGTTCCCCCTGTCTTCCTTTACAACTTTGCTTCTTTGAGTTTTTCATAAGAAGCACTTTTCAAATTTCACCTTATTTTGGGCCTTATCTTGTTATCGGGGTATATTCTTAGGGTAGGAATTGTAACTTTTCGATTTTAGTTGTTTGCCAGTTAGTTTCCCCCCGTCAGAAAGTGTTTTCCCCGTTAGTCCTTTTCCTTTTTGCATCATTAGTCCATTAGTTAAGTTTTAAATTAGTTTATTAAGTTTTAATTAATAATTAGGGTTAAGTTTTAATTAGTTCAATTAAACTTTTATAAAAAGATAAAAATTAGGGCTTTTATTTTTAATAGTTTTCGGAAATTTTTCTTTACCTAGTAAAATTTTAGTTTACATTTTTAGGGATTTAAAATTTGTTTATTTGCTTAATTGTCATTATTTGTTGCTTCTTAATTTCGTAGTTATAGCTTATCCAATATATCCTTGCTTCATTCAAATCAGAATCCGAACTAAGGCGTGGTTTCAATCTCACTAGTCATTGGGGAAACGACCCGGGTGATCATACTTACCCGGTTTAAACATACATATATTATATATATTATATTATTTTTGTAAGTTTTAACTCTTTACCTTGGTTAAAGGGGAATAGTTGGAATTTACCTAAGTAGTATTATTATTATATATTTTATAGGTACGTAAAACTGCAATCATGACCATAATGAGGTGAGTGATAACAATAAAGGGAGTGACCATAATGAGGGGAGTGATAACAATGAGGTGAGTGATGACAATGATGAAAGTGATGATAGTGACATTGAATGTGGTAGTGGGACCCAAACAACTCAAACTACTGTCAACTCTCCATCTCAGACAAGTCCAACTATGAGGTACACAAAGCAAAAAGCAAGCAGGTATTCACCTGCAAAAAACACAAATGCAAGTGGTAGTGGGAAAAGAAAGGCTGGGGAGTGATGGTTGCTTTGCTTTGATGTACTCAGTCTCATGTTTCTTTATGTAATCTTGTTTAAGTTAGTATGTGTAATCTTGGTATTTGCTTTAAGACTTGTGTACTCTTGTTTAAGACTTTTGTACTCTTAGTAATCTTGTTTCTTTGGTAATCATGTGCTAAGACTTATGTTTATTTGGTAATGCAAATGGCTTTGTTTAACTTTCTTACTTATCTGATGTTTTGGGTTGAGCACTCTTTTGCAGTTTTGATATGATTGTTGTATGGTATAAATTGTCCTACAAACACACCCATTTCACATGTTAAAAAGTCAAATGCAATATACATGAAAACCAAAAGAGCATTTATTCAATATGCATTTAAGCCATTACAACAAAAGCTCTTACAACAACTACTGAGACTACTTTTTCCCCCAAAAACTACTGACAAACACCAACTTCATTTAAGCCACTACATTTAATTCAAACCACCATTCACCAACTTCAGTTAAGAAGGAAATACAACACAATGACCAGCCAACTAAACCCTAGCATTATCTTCAATCTTCTTGATTCAGCTTGTTTTGTTGCAACCATAGCTTGTAAACCATTCATGTTTCGTAGAAGGCCAAGAATAATTTGAACAGATCTTGCACACATAGGTGGGTCGTACCAATCAACAATGCCACAATTTGTGCCCTAATCAAAATTTTTATAAAATTAGGGTTTGTCATATTTATAAAATCATAAACTTAGGAAATTTACCCTTCTTGAACAACAATAAAAGCGTCTCCCTGGATTGTAATCGGTCCATGATGTGCGGATCACACAAACTGAGTGACAAGTTAGGCATTCCATGGTTGTAGATTGTCTTCTAATGCTTATGTGTGTGTTTCAAAGACTATAAAAAAAAAACGGAAATAAAAAAAACCTAAATATGTGTTTCTAATGAAGAATAACAAAGAAGAATTGAGAAAAAGAGTATTAAAGAAAGGAGGGTGAAAGTGAAGACCAATTTGCCCTCAAACATAACAGTCAAACGTTAGTCAAACACATGGTTGGACCAAAAGTGTTACGGGTAGGAAAACATTAGACAAGATCCGTTACAAAAATTCTTTTTGGACCAAAAGTGTTACACCTGGTAAACCATAAGGACCAAAAATGTAGTTAACTCGTGTGTTTATCTAACTAGTGTGTAAGTATTAAGATACCAACGATAAGTCAATAACATAATTTCAAAGTCAAGACTATGAATTGAGGGGGGGGGGGGGGGGGTGACAGCTATACAACAAAGAGTGAATCAGGGGAGAATTTTTGGTCATTACACTAAAGAAGGGTTTAAAAGGTTTATTTTCCCCCATAGTACTTAGGTTTAATGAGTCTTGTGTTGTACAAGTTCAAGTTGGTAAAATGTGAGCTCTTTGTCCCTTTGGGACTATGTTTTCATCCGAAAAATGAGGGGAGAATGTGGCTAAGAAATATCTTTGATATTTTGTATCATAATTCTAGTATACTTGTAGTTTAGGATGGTACTTGTTAATATAAGTGAACACTTGTATCATTTGTTTTCCTTGTTGGTTTCTTTTTTACTTTAACAATTGCGGCCAAGATGAGTAAACAATGGTGACGTTTTAATAAAACTGAGGTATTGGGTCTAAAAATGGTAATTTTTTTGAAGCGAGATAAGTTTTGAGGTGATTCCGTGAATGCCTAAATGTATTTTATTGCGAAACGTAAACACTTTACGTAACCAATAAAAATAAAATGTGCAAAGTTAATAATTATCCTCCAAATAATTATCTAACACTTGCTTGACGTAAACATTTAATTGCTTGATGCCCGTTTACGTTGAATGATAATTTTTAGTTTACACGATTTAACTTAACAATTAAAATTAAAAGCAAACGCGTACGAGACTAAAAATAAATAGTGAAATAAATGACGTCGTAAAATGACCTGAAAACATAGAGTGTTATATAAACTTTAAGGTTTTAAAACACAAAATCTCTTGGTTTGATTTTGACGCACACGAGACCAAAAACGAACCAAAAACCACAAGCTAAACGCACACAATCTCACGATATCACCCCATAGCGACTGATACCAATTGTAGAATATCAATCACACAACAATCTATGAAATGAGCTAAAGAAATTTAGAGAGAGAAAGAGTGGTTGGACATTTTAGAGAGAGAAAGGAATATGTATTATGAAAATGAACCAACAACCCTTTCCATGGAATGAAAAGAGTATATATATGTCTTTACATGGCTATTCATGGGCTTTTGTCCCATGGGCTTGACCCAATTAGCTTAGTTAAGTTCCAAATATTAACTACGAGCTACTTAACGACATAGTGGAAGTGATCGATACTTTTTCGTATTTCAAACAAGTTCGCACACCACCAAACCATGCCTCACCAACCTCCCTTTTCTCACCCTATAATGATTAAACATTCTCATATGTTTAATTTATCTAAATAAACGACAACCTATCTTTTGCTTATGGCATCTCCTAGACATCAAGAATCAACTGGTCTAGCTATAGTTTAGAATGTTTCTTTATGTTATACTTCTATGCTTAATTCCTAGTCTTGTAATATTCATACTTTTCTAGTATGAACTTAATTTATTATGAATGAATGGTCCTTTATTATTATGGGTGATATGAATGCATTATGTTTTAGGTGGCTATTTCTTCACTGTCTCTATAATTAACCTTGACTATATTTGTCGAGATATTGCTACTTGTTAGAAATTTTTCTTGAACTAACTTGGTTTTGTAGCAAAATCCCATAAGCTCGATCTCTTGGTGCCCCAAACGAGGGGGAGTATACATCATCAAAAAGGAGGATATTGTTAATACAAATAATGCCTAAAAAAGTTATTTATATTTTTTGACTCCTTTACGTTTTGAAGATAACAAAATGTAAAAACGTCTACGATAAGAATAAACGTTTACGTGTTATTAATCGTAAATTTCCATTTCGACGTAAATCACTTGATGCGTATTTTATTTTAAAATATATTTTTATCAAGTTTTAAATTTATAAAACTCGATCTACCTAACCACGCACTAACGGGCAGAGAACCCGATCGTGGGTAGTATAGAATGGTAAATCCGAGCTCGTCCCAAGAGCTAAGTTATAATTAGTTTTAATTTGAAATGTCACGTTTTGAATATGGTTTTTGATTTGAATTGAAATAAATAAATAACAATAAAATAAATAATTGAATGTAAAAGAGTTGGAGATATCAGGAGAGAAAACATGCTAGCCTAGTTACTTCATTACTATTGTTATGAAAATGCTTTCCTGTGCAATGTTAAACTATGGTTTCATTAGTGGTTTTAAAGGTCGGTAGACTTGAATGTGCATATATAGTTTATCATATACTTCCTGTGATTCCGAATTAGTCCCAAATCATCCGAGAGGTAGGTTATCCAGGTTGCAGTAATAAATCCCAACTGTTCCCAAAACATATCTAATAATCTATAAAGATTATTAACCATCTCTGAAAGAGTTCCTGTGCTTTTTAAGTATATAAAGTGATAAGTGCGGTGATCGGTTAGTTCCTACACCAGGTAAGGAGTTCGTGATCCTCCCTAGTACCCATTGGATCGCATATTGACAAGGTAATATAATTATGGGTCAAGCTAGGTCCAAACCACCCGTACTACCAAAACCCAGGGTTACACGATAGTCAAGAAATATCTAATGAAACCATAATCTAACATGAAACAATCATAACAACAGTAAATTCATAACTAGGCCAGCACTTTAAGTCTGCTTAAGCCGTTTCATGGTAACAGAAAACACAGTAAGAATAGAGAAATCATAGATTGAAAACTTCTCATTCCTAAGTATTCGTATTTGAATGATTAAATATAAAAAGTAAGTAAAGTGTGATCTCCTTGGGACTTTAGGTGGAATTCTTTGAAGGTTGGAAGCCTTTGTCGCCTCTACAATTGGTTGTGGAGGAAGTGATGTTGGAATAGCTTGAATGAGGCCTTATTTATAGGTATTGAACCTGTTATGGCGCAACCAATAAAGGTGTTACGCCGTAACCATCATACACGGCATTTCTTATTTAAGCAGTTGTTACAGCGTAACCAGATATGGTGTTACGCCGTAACCTTCAAATAATGTCCATAAGTACGTGATCTTCTTTCCATATTTGTGGATCTTTATGGTTATGGCGTAACTGGATATTGTGTTAACCGTACTTCTAACTTTCGTCAGATTTTCTTCCAAATATATGGTTATGGCATAACTGGATATGGTGTTACGCCGTAACCTTGTCCTTGATCTTTGTACTTTGCTTAATTTTTGTTACGGTGTAACCATTTTTGATGTTACGCCGTAACATTCTTTAGAATTTACACTTTAAGTCTTTTATTTCCTTTTTTTCCTGTCACTCTCCTGCATTTCACCTGAAAACTACAAAATGATAGAAAATATCTCGTTTTCGAGCATTAGTGAAACTTTTGCAGGTAATATAGGGGGTATTTTGCCACCAAAATGTATTAAATAGTATATGTTATCAAATCTTCCACCCATTGACTTATGCTTGCCTCAAGTAGAACCTGTTAGAGAAATATTTCATAAAAAGATTTCTCAAGGATAACTTCAAGAAATGAGTTTATAAAATTCTTATGCTAGAAAACATCAAAGCCGAACACCTCATGAAAAGGGGATAAAAAGACACTCAGCTCTCTACTAGTCTAAGTGTTTCATTTTTGGGGTGATCGCTCAATTGCACAGTCATAGCATGTATTCTATCATAAGCTTAGAAAATACACAAATCTGCACCAGTTAGAATTAAAGTCTAAATGATTCTTAAATGCAACAAGGGTAATATGGTTTCAAATGATGATAAAGGGTTAGGATAGACATGGGATACATATTTAATGGTTGTTAATAAAAAACATAAAAAAATAGTCTAAAATAATCTAAGGTTGTCATAACTAGCTACTGTCCATCCATGGGTCCAAGAGTAAAAGTCTGAAAATTTGATCTTCAATAATGGGCTATTAGCTCCATTCTTCATTAGTATTGGTATGACTTGGTGTAACAATGGGCTACTAGCTCCATTTTACAGAGATGTCTTGGTGCAATAATAGACTACTAGCTCTATTTTTTTATTTTTTACTTTTGCATCATCTTTACATTTTTTAGCACATGGGTGGCTTTTTGTTGCACCCTCTTTTCTTCATGATAAATATGCAAATGCTACAGGGGTTTATATCTTTAATTATTGCCCCTGTAACATCTGATATTATACGCACATCCTCCAACTTAAGATAAACAATGTCGAAAGTGATGATACAAGAGGGTCTTTATAGATCATAACTGATTGGTCTTCTACGAAAGCATATAATTTTCGTTCCCATTCCCCCGAACCATGGACTTAAGTATCCAGAAATTTCAACACAAAGAAAATTAAGACTAAAAGGTAGGCTAAGGTGAAATGGTGTAACGAAACATATAGAATAGTGGTGAAAACATAGATTGGTTTGACAAGGGTGATATAGGGGCAATCTTGCATTAATAATAAGTGAAACAAAAGGATTTATTACGGGAGGTCGACAAGTCAGTGTAACAAGTCGATAAACACACACATATAGGTTATTTTGGTGATTTCCTAAGCGTTGCCTTCTTGAACTATCTATTCCTGCTAATCAATAAGGTCTCGAAATGATGTACATGCCAAGTTCTAAAGTCTACAATACTACCGGCACACTCAATATTTTGATGGATTTTTGAGTAATATGATGGAAACGGAATATTAGGCATAAACCTCACCAAGTAATAATAAAGGGTAATGTGCATTCGGCAAAGATTAATTCTAGTTATTTAAGAAAAATTTGTCAAAAATTTTAAAATTGGCATAATTTTCAAAGAAAACTAGAAAATCAAAGGCAACACAAACGTCAAGTATTAATTCTACTCCCACCCCCCACTTGATTTGTACAATGTCCCTATTGCACATTAAGGAAATGAAATAATAAGGAAATAGTAGAATTAAGACAAGAAACACCCTTAGCATTGCTTCAAAGTTTGAAATTTGGCAGAAATCTTTAGATTATTTTCGTCTTCTTGCAAGCTCTTTATCCCCTATGATCACAAAACAAACCAAAGCATAAAATCGTTCTACAAGAATTATGAAGTTTACAGGAAATACAATCCTAACTCACTTTCGTAGGAATTACGGTCGCATTTAGCATATGCAACAAGCCTTTTAAACCACTTGGTGGCCCAAGTGGACTAGTTTAGTCTCGTGAGGGCTTCCAGAGAACATACCCACAAAGTCCATTTACGTATACAAGGTCTAAACATGTTTAAAACTTAAATTTTTATAATTTCAGAAGGAGGTTACGGCGTAACCATAGTGGTTACGTCGTAATCAAGTGGTAAAATTTTTAAGTTTTAAGGTGTTACGGCGTAACCAGTAAATGTGTTACGTCGTAACTGTAGTGGTTACGGCGTAACTAAAGTTGTTACGACGTAACGGCTGCAAATTCAGAAAAGTTACCACATGATTATGAGTCAAGCCGGTCTCGATAATTGCCTCTTAGCTTCTGGATTCTACAAAACAAAGTAAAAAACATGCAAACCAACTAATGCAAAAAGGAAATTTCATTAAATAAAGGACGGGTTGTCTCCTGACAAGCACTTTTGTTTATTAACGAGTCTTTAAGTTAGACTCATGCCAATTCTATGTTTCATTGTCAGAGTCCTCTCCGTCATTCCTGAGGACTTCTTCCATTTCCTCCATTATCATTTTCTAAAACCTTGATCCATTTTTCCTTCCCAAGGACAAGGTTTTATTATTATCCCCACTAACACATATGAAGCTACATCCGTTGTTGAACTTATATTTTGTTACTTCAAAATTTTAATTAATTATAAAAATTCAAATTTGATTTCTCCCCCAAAATGGAAGGTTCCCCACCAGATTTAACCTTCCCCACTAAAAGACAAAAAGGGAGCGTCTGCCTTTGGGCAGCCTCCTGATAGGCAGGATGCCCCCTATATATATATATTTGGGACTGCCGGGACCGCCCACAGGAGACGTTGGATTTTCCTGTCTATAAATACTGCACCATTCTCAGCAGAAAAACATACCTATTAACACGAATTTTTCAGATAACGTTCTCTCACTAAAACCTTCTTTCCCTTTCTAAATCTCTTGATCAATAACATAGTTTAATCTTGTTTCAAGTGATCCAATCTCATCTTCTACCTTCTTCCTTCTTCTATCAAGTGCAAGAGAAGAACACTCGTATTCGCCAAGAAACAAAGTGTCATAGATTAGTGATTTTTCCTCTCTTATTCTAAGATCCAAAACTCTATTTTCTTGATCTTGTGTTTGTATGTAAAATCAGATAGTGTATAAATTTGACTGTGTTGATCGTGTGTTGGTTAGTATTTTAGTCCTTAAAATACATTGGTGAAGTGGTAGATTGGTTCTAGCTAAGATTAGGACTCGACATTTAGCTTAGTATCGGAAAACAACGTAAGCGACGTGTAAACGGTTTTCTCCGCCTAAAGGGAGCTTGTGACATAGTAAAATCTCAATTCGGATACTCAGGGAGTGGAGTAGGGCGAAGAAGAGCTTCGTAGCCGAACCACTATAAATCTCGGTGTTGTGGTTTGATTGTTCTATCTCTTACCTTTTATCTTTTACTTATTCCTTATATTTATTGTTTGTATTGTGATTGTGTTGCAAGTAGCAAGATACATTGGTTGTTCATATTGTTACTTGATCTTGCATACATTCAAATCTAGTGTTATTATAAGCAAAGATTTTAAAACGCCAATTAATCGGTAAACTATTCAACTTCCCCTTCTAGTTTCCACAACCCATAAATTTAAGAGAGTTTTTATTGCTTTTCAAAACTAAAAATGTCTAAAGTGAATATGTAAAAGCTTTTTATATCGTTGAATATTTTTCTTTTCCTTTTACGAAAGCAATCAGTCAAAAAATTGCTATCATCGAAAAATATAATCACACGTGTACCCACCGCTGCAATGCGTGGGTACCCGACTAATAAATAACGATGAAAGCATATTGATATATGTTCATGTTTATAAATCTAAAACATTGAATATTAAAAACGTACCAGAGCCATAAGAATACTTTCCAATCCTTTTTGCTTCCACTACGTAGTTGATTGAGCATATCATAAAGATAATATACGTGGTTAATATCATTCACATATTACATGACATCAACATAATCTTATTAAATTATACGACTTGAACATTTAACGTACCAGATTTTCAAGCACTGCTTGAGTCCACTGACTTTGAACCATTGTTTGGTTCAGATTCTATATCTGAAGAAAAAGATTGATGGTAAACATATATAACATGTGAATGATCATTAAGATGCAATGTAAACATATTCTAGACACACCAAGGGCATAAGAAAGAGTTGAATTCCTGCTTAGTTCCATTTGAAAGCAAACATTGAATACAAAATACAAACATGAGATATAGAATGATCAAGCTAATACAAACATGTGAATACAAAGATGATAAAACTATTAAACATGAATAACAATAAACTCGTTACTTGTTAATACTTGTGAATGATTTGTGATGTATTGTGAAATGCGAGGCACTGTATTTATAGATGTAAATTAGGTCACATAATACTGAATTCCTCCCATTTTCGTGTTGCGTTATAGTTGTATACATGTTTGTTAGTTGATTTTGATACACTTGCCTTGGATAATTGTTTAAAATACGGAAAGTTTGATAAAAAAAAATCAAAGATTGATGCAGGATTTATTTCAAAAACGTGTGTATCCCTCAAATCTCTCAACAAAACGCCTCAATATGTGAACCTGTCAAAGTTTTCATAAATGCGTACCCTTATATATTCTTATTCAAATAACGCTGCCATGTCATCAATTAGTCAACATTGACGCAACAATTACGTGTCATTAGTGACGTGGACATGATGATGTGTCATATGCTCCTCTATTTTATAGAGCGGAGATACTCCATACTTACTAAAAAGGTGTCTTTACAAATCTATCGTGAGTCTATAATTTTTTTACATCATCTCCCATAAAAGAATCTTTCCTGTCACTTCATTAATGTCTGTCCAATTTTTTAAAACTTTTTTGCTTATTGTATTTTTATTTATCAATAACTTTAACCAAGAAAATTTTGATACCCAAACTTGATTAAATAGAAACCAAACAATGGTACCAGAATAGATGTTTAAACTCATACCGATTTTCATTCCACCCTATATCTAAACCCATAGCGATAGAGGTTCTAACCTCCAAACCAAACGCACCTTACTACCTTTACCTTTACTCTTTCCTTTTTGTGTTTGATTTGAGATATATATGTCTCCGCGTTGCATCTAGAAAAAAATCCGTATTATTTCAAGTTATACTAGCTAACCGCGTAATACACGACCAGTCTAAAATATATATTGTAAAAACTAAACAAAATATGATGATACATCCAGAAAAATTGTATCTTGTATTACAAATCCATTTAAAATTTGAGCCGATGAGCAACCTTGGATACTACACACAATGTTATGCGGTGAAAACCATAGTTGCTAGTGTCAAGTTGCCATTTTTTTAGAACCTTGTAATCAGTGCCGGAACCAGGAAATTGTATTGTGGGGGGCAATTTTTTTTCTTCTTCACAATAGCAACAAAATGCAGCGAAAAAATATGATAAAAATGAGGATCGAAATGAAAAATCGAGTATTGTCACTTAGAAAATGAAGGATTTTAAGGTTTTAAAGCGTTAAATGTTGGACTTTAGTCTCTGAATGGGGGGCAATTTGATTTTGTTAGATTTTGCGATGGTGTCACTTTAATAAAAAGGTCAATAAAATTAAAATTATTTTACCACTAAAAACCCCGATGTTTTTTTGAGGCGAACTATGGAGGCACCAAGACCTCCCCCCCCCCCCCCACCCCCACCTCCCACCACACATGTTTGTAAATCATCCGCCCCTAAAACACATATGTTGTAAATTGCACTCCGACCCCTGCTTGTAATGTCTTTGTAATCACTTGCAATGTCTATAAGCAGAGACGAAACTTAGAAGAGACCAAGGAGGGTTGTCGCCTCCCAAATTTTTTTGACCATTTATCCATTTTATACTATTTTATATATGATTTTTGTCATTTTTAATATAAAACATTCAACGTAGCGCATATCAGCCCCCTAAAATAAATATTTCTCAAGTTAGTCCTTTTACCAACAACGTTCAAGTTCCATCTCTACTATAATGTGCTCATGCTATAAAACTTCCCTTTGTATAGTTCAAGCAAAATCTAAATTTAGTGCGGATCGAGCACATACATTTTTCTTTTGAATTGCCAGAATCTTTTGGATGGTTGTATCGAGATAATGGAGTATTAACATGTGTTGGCATTTATAATTCACTGAAAAGTATGGACTAATGTGCTTCATTTATTAGGACGTCAAACTTTTGTTGCATTCGAAATAATCTTGGTATTCATAAAATAATCTTGGTATTCAAAAAAATAATCAAACAAACAAACGAACCAATGCAATGCTGCGTCCATGAAGTAATAGTAATGCGGTGTGTTTAACTCGGTGTTTACTCGAGTCATTTTGAAAGAAAAATGAGACATTTTTAAAAAAGAATGTTAAATAATTGTGTGTCAAATTAGTGTCATTAACGCATCACTTTCATCTTGGAATTAAACATATTCCTATAACTTCTTAGTGATTAAATCACAAGATGAATATTTATCAGAAAGATAAACATGGATGATATGCATTGTGTCTAGATTCTTATAGAAACACTCAAGAACGAGCAATGTTTGTACTAGGATGATTCTTTATGGGTCTATTATTAGTCTTAAATTATTAAGAGATCGAGATCTTTTAAAACCCACACGATACTAGAGAATATTTCAATAATGCTTAATTACTAATTAGTCTTATATAAATGAATTAACAAATAGTACTGACCAACAAGTCCTAAAGATAAGAAATCACAGGTTGTCGGCAATGGTTTGTGAAAACCCGGGTCTCTAATTTAATTGACCCTTCTGAGTCGCCCGCCGTAACCGGATCAACACGAGTCAACCACCGGGTCAACCCGGTATTCCACAACAAAAAAATAAAAAAAATATTTCTAATGATACAAAAAAATATATATATAAATCATGAATATTTTATATTTTGAGCCTAAAAACCATTTATTAACAAATATAACATGTAAAAATAAAATTACGTCGCAAGTATATGTAATTAACTTGCTTTATTTATAAAAAAAACACGAAAAAAAAACCGAAAAACCCTGGCGGCCAACGGTAACGAGAGAGTGCGCGTCTTTTTGAGCGCGCGAACCAAAAACCCGTGAGTGAACCAACCCGGAGTCGAACCGTTTCAAAACAATGGTTGTCTGACCAAGAAACACTTCCTATTCGACTCAAGAGGTTTATCGAGAAATGCCGTATGAAATACAGAAACTTGCCAAATCACCGTACAATTTTGAAAAATGATAATCCGCTTTCCTAGCAAAAAAGAAATCAAAATTCATAAAATAAAATCGGTGGCGATAGATCGACCGTGTGACTATTTATAATTTGAAACTTTTCCTCTTTTTATTTGTAAAGTAATAACGGTTAGTGTGATGTTTTTTGTGCGACTTATGACCGTTATACTATCGTGGGATCAAACATCGTCGTTTGCCAAAAAAAAAAAATAAAAAATCAACTCCTTTTTAAAAAAAATTACGGTGTTATTTTTTCCTAAAAAAAAAATCCAAAACACAATTTGGGGCAACAAAAACATAAAGTAAATAAAAAAACTTGGCTCATCGCCGCGAGCGCTCTAAAAAGTCTTTGAGAATTTGGTTCTTTTGTTTTGCTTAAAAAAACGTTTTATTTTTATTTTTTTTAGCTATGTAGAAGAATTTACTACTCCCGCATAGATAAAGTAATAACATGTGTTGGCATTTATAATTCACTGAAAAGTATGGACTAATGTGCTTCATTTATTAGGACGTCAAACTTTTGTTGCATTCGAAATAATCTTGGTATTCATAAAATAATCAACACCATGCAATGCTGCGTCATGAGTAATGCGGTGTGTTTACTCGAGTCATTTTGGAAAGAAAAAAGACAATTTTAAAAGAATGTTAAAATTGTGTGTCAAATTATTGTCATTTAACGCATCATCTTTCATCTTGGAAATAAACATATCCTATAACTTCTTTTAGTGATTAAATCACAAGATGAATATTTATCAGAAAGATAAACATGGATGATATGCATTGTGTCTAGATTCTTATAAAAACACTCAAGAACGAGCAATGTTGTACTAGGAGGATTCTTTATGGGTCTATTATTAGTCTTAAATTAATAAGAGATCGAGATCTTTTAAAACCCACACGATACTAGAGAATTCAATAATGCTTAATTACTAATTAGTCTTATATAAATGAATTAACAAATAGTACTGACCAACAAGTACCATATATAGAATCACTGGTTGTCTGCAATGTTTTAAAAATTGGGTCTCTAATTGACCCGGTCGAGTCATCGGGTTACCGGTTCAACCGAGTCAACCACCGGGTCAACCCGATATTCCACAACAAAAAAATAAAAAATATATTTCTAATGATACAAAAAAATATATATATAAATCATGAATATTTCATATTTTGAGCCTAAAAACCATTTATTAACAAATATAACATGTAAAAATAAAATTACGTCGCAAGTATATGTAATTAACTTGCTTTATTTATAAAAAACACGAAAAAAAACCCGGCCCGGTTTAATTTGACTCGTTTTTCCGACCAAAACCGGTTGAACCGACCGGGTCGAATCGGGTTTCAAAACATTGGTTGTCTGACCAAGAATCACTTCTATTCTATCAAGAGATTTATCGAGGAAATGCTATGAATACAGAACTTGCCAAATCACCGTACAATGAAATGATAATCCGCTTTCTAGCAAAAAAGAATCAAATTCATAAAATAAATCGGTGCGATTGATCGACCGTGTGACTATTTATAATTTGAAACTTTTCCTCTTTTTATTTGTAAAGTAATAACGGTTAGTGTGATGTTTTTTGTGCGACTTATGACCGTTATACTATCGTGCGATCAAACATCGTCGTTTGCCAAAAAAAAAAATCAACTCTTTTACGTTTTTTTTTTCTAAAAAAACACAATTTGGTGGCACAAAAACATAGTACTTGGCTCAGTCGCACATAAAGTAAAAAGTCTATTTTGAGAATTTGATCTTTTGTTTTGCTTAAAAACAACCACCTTTTTATTTTTTATTTTTTTAGCTATGTAGAGAATTTACTACTCCGCATAATAGAAATGATTGTTAAAAGCTTTCAAATCATTTTACTTATTCTCTTTAGTTATGGATCCTAATAGCGTCTTCCACAGTGTATGGGGAAGGTTGAGACGTAGACAGCCTTACCTCTGCCTAAGGTAGAGATGTTGGTTCACGGTTCTATCAAAAGTAAAATATGACCTCGACCTTTTAATGAGTGAGGATTGAACCTTTCCGATAATAAGCAATTGATCCAACCTTGCTATGATATTTTACTTATTCTCTAATTATACATTCTATGAGTGAGGACTTATCAAAAGGACTCAGTTTCACACTAATCGTAGTAAAATTACTAGAAAATATAACATTTCTCTAATGTAGATAAACGTGCATCATCGGGTTCTCCAAGACTAGAAATTTTACATAGAAAGAGTAGAAAACTCCAAAGTACAAACCATTTTGAGCCAAACTAAACTAAAAACACTTATTAAATGACCTGAAGGTTGTCTAAACAAAATACAAATCCAACAATATAAAAAACTCATATATACAAAGTACAACATCAAATAAATGTCACCATAATAAAGTCTAGGTTCCATTAATCAAAGATTAACAAATTAAACAAAACTAAAAAGTAAACATCTTTATTACTTAAAAAAACATGATGACATCAGCTTTCCATAGCCTTGTAAATAACAACAAAACAAGGAAGTATGGCTCTCGGGTTATAAACAAACAACTCCTCAATACCCGAATACGACCCGGTAATCCCACAAACCGAATCATAACTCCCATCCTCATCCACGCGCTTCACTTTCCCTGCTATCACCCTACAAACAAGCATGGCTCTAACCCCACGCGCCACCCCCACCAGCGCGTCATGCGCACGTCCACTGCTAGCAGTCGTACACACCCCTTTCCGACCACCATCTCCGGTGAAACCATGGCGGATGACGGTGCAGACACCGCAGCCGGGGACGGAGGAGCATAAGGTGGACGAGGAGTTCAAGCCCAGCGAGCAGGTGACGGTGGTGCAGTGGAAGCGGAGGAGCTCGTTGCCATCGGCAGCGCAGCGCGTGGCGGTGGATGCGAGTGTGGCTTGGATTTTGACAGTTTCACGACAGTCTTCGAAACGTTGGATAGTGCGACGTGTGTTGTTGACTTTTAAGATGCGGTCAATTGTGAAGATCGGATGGTTCTTGTTTTGCCAGCTGGATTTGAATATTATCTCTACTATGTTTCGACCTGAATCTTCGGGTCCTAGCTCCGATACTACCAAATCAAATCAAATCAAAACAAAAATAAGTTGCATGTAAATTATTTTCCAATGTTATATTTAATACTCTGTATTATAAGTTTATAACAAGACTTGATCTTACTATATATGAAAAAAAGTTATGCTTACAGAAATAACTGCAATATAAAGTAGTACAGTTTACCACTCTCTCCGTCTTAAAAGTATAATCTCAGTTTTCATTTTAAAATGTGTGTCTAACCTTAGATAAATGTTTTTAACCAAATTGACATGCGCTTTATAAAATAAAAATCCAATTATTAACTCGACAATCATGTTAGAACAGACATTTGGGTTACATATAGCACATGATGATATCTAAACATTTAGTACGTGGATAGCAGTGGGAATGAATTTGACACCAGTGTTTTGAAACCCGGTTCGACCCGGCCGGTCCAACGGTTAGAACCGGTACCGGCCTAAAAACTTGTCAAATTAAACCGTAGTTTCCATATTTTCGACAACCCGGATTTGACCCGCCGAGGGTTTGACGTTTGGATGATGCCCCGGGTCAACCCGGGTCATGAGACCCGGCCGGGTTTCGGTTTTTTTGTATTTTTTATAAATAAAACCATTTTAAGATTGAAATAGTATTTGCGACGTAATGTTTAAATTTACATGATTTATAAGTTAATAAATAGTCTTTAGGCTTGAATATAAGCGAATATTTCAGGATTATATACAGTAGAAAACTCTTAAAATAATACACTTGAGACCACCAAAATATTTATTAATTAAAAGAGTTATTACTTAATCGATAAAATGTAATAATTATTAAATTTATAATGATTAATTAATATTTGGGCATGGAGGACAAATTAAAATCCATAAGAGACAAATTTGATCAGTTTGAAATGAAAGACAACTTTAATATGGATGAACCAAGGTGCTTCAAGAATGTAAACTTGAACAGTCTGAACTGTGAGTACCGTGCTAACAAACGAGCTTGGATGACTGGTGTGTTATTTGAAGAATATGTTCGCCAACTTGATAAAAAAATGGTTGGAAGAAAAATTCTCTTGATTGTGGATAATTGCCCTGCTCATCCAAAAATTATTGAAGGATTACGAAATGTTGAATTATTTTTTTTGCCACCAAACACAACTTCAAAAATTCAACCTTGTGACGCGGGGATCATACGAGCTTTTAAGATGCATTATCGTCGTCGATTTTATAGAAGTCTTTTGGAGGGTTATGAATTAGGGGTTCCAAATCCAGCAAAAATAAATGTATTAGATGCAATGAATCTTGCAATTTCAGCATGGACTATGGATGTTAGTGCAAATACAATTGCGAACTGCTTTCGTCATTGTAAACTTCGATCAACAGATAACATGACTTTTGAGAACTCAGATGAAGGTGGTGAAAGCACTCAAGAACTCCAGAATTTGATCAAAGAGTTGGGTTATCGCAATGCAATGGATGTCGAAGATGTTCTGACTCACCCAGAAGAAAATGTAGTTGCACAGTTGTTGACTGATGAAGAAATTATTGAAAGCGTTATTGGAATTAATAAAGATGATATCGATGAAGAAGATGATGAAAGTTCTACAATGGAACCCCCTTCGCGAAACGAAGCTATTAAAGCGGCAATCACATTGAACAATTTCTTGTTGAGCTATGAGAAAACAACACCAGAAGTTCTTACCATGCTAAGGAAAATTAGAGACGAGATTCAAGGGGAAATTGATTTCAACAAAAAACAAAAGACAATTGAGTCATTTTTCAAGAAACCTTCATAAATCATTCATGTAATATGCTATATATAAGGAATTATTAATTTATATTTTATATGGGGTCTAAAGAAATTATCAAAAATGTATTATCTTATAATTTTAGCGAATTATTAATTTAGCACCCTATCCCCGAGTCGGGACCGGCAAAAAATATTATCTTAGAGAGTTTATTAAATAATCGAGTATTAATTTATCGAGTTTCTACTGTATATTTAACGATTTTGAATTATGTCATATATTTATGACCACATATCCACTTTTTTGTTTTATTTTAAATATTTATATTTATTTCTTTTATTATTTAATAAATAGTATTAATATATAATACATTTCTCTCTCTTAAATCAAATCCAAATCCAAATCCAAATCCGAATCCTATACCCATTTACAAACCAAACGGGCCCTAAGTCTTTTCCATTCTTAGTCTTAAAAGTAGCATTATATCACATCATCATTACAAGCTTACAAGACCATCCCTAAACCAT
>BQNB010110963.1:0-17950 GCA_026074375.1 Tanacetum coccineum
TAAAAGTCAAAAGTGTCTTTGTTAATGTTGTAGAGAATAAGCTAGTCTATAACTTTGTAGTTTTAAGTTTTGGCTGAATCTCATTTTTCAATAAGCAAAAATAAGCCACAAGCGTAGGGTCTGTTTTGTCACTTTTTCATAGTGTAGGGTTACCCGTTTACCTTGTAGTGTAAATTTTCTATAGTTTGCCCGCCTACCCTTAAATTTTCTAGAGTTTGCAAAAAAATATAAAAAATGGGGAAAGACAAGAGGCCCGGGTGAGCAAGACTCGAACCCGGGACCTCTCGATACAAACCCCCTTTTACAAACATACTTACCACTGCGCCCTTGGGTCTTTTTCGTTAAAGACCCAAGGCACTTGGTATTTATCAACGTTTGTGACTTATAAGCTTATAAAGCTGTTAAGCTTATTTTCGGGCTTATTTCCATAGCTTATTTGTGTTTCTTATTTTTCGTAGGACCATTAGAGTGTCTAGCATTTTTCGTAAATTTTTCAGAATTTTTAGTAATCATTTAATATTTTTTATAATTTAATTTAGTTAAAAGTTTATTTAATTCATAAAAAATACAAAAATTATCAAAAAAAATATTTTGCTTTTTTAGAAAATTTTCTTTTGTCATCTAGTTTATAGGAAAAATATAAAAATTTTCGTAGGGTCATTTTTATAACTTTTCATCTTTTAAAGAACGGGTCCGGGTACGGGTTTTTGTTTTGACTCGTTTTTGGGTCAAACGAACTCCGTTTTCGGTCTAGTCTTTTTCATTCTTCGTTATTTGACCCGTAGAGTAGTTTAGAAGTGAAAAATTTTCCGTAGGGTTATTTTTAAAGATTTTAGGTTTTCCCCCTTTTGTTCGGGATTCGGGCCTTCGTTTTCTAGTTTAATTTCGTAATTTCTAGGTTTTTCTTAAACGTTTTAGTCCGTTATTATCTAATTTGACTTTTTCAACTTCCCAAACTCATTCCTTCCTTCAAACTCAAATCTTCGATCGTATCGATTTACCATTCCAGCCTCGTTGGGGATTTACGACCCGGGAAAGCTCTATACTACTTCTCGGTATCATTGATTGTCGGTTTTTACACTTCTTTATATATTTTATATTTTGTTATATATTATATATATTTACGGTGTGAATCCGGCACGATCAACCGACCATGTACTTAATTTTATGGAGTTATAAGGTGGTTAGGTATAGGTATTCAAATCCCATGATCCAGCCAGAACCGGAGGGATCTACCCAGGGATATCCACTAGTTAGTGTAGAAGTCCTTAGGTATGATTAAAAAGGAGAAAAAGTAAGAATCGGGAATAATGCCGACTGAGATGGAGCTAACACTGGAACAAACCCAACAAGGTGTTAGTTATGAAGTCTCGGTAAGCATTGAAGGGGTTGAAGAATGAAAAAGAAATGTAAGGATAAAGGGTGAAAAGAAAGAAGCCCTCCATACACTTAGGCAGAAACCGGGTCAATACATATGCTGTCAGAAACACTTAGGTGTTGTCTGACATTGAAGACAGTCATGGACCCAGTGACGCTATGCACAAACCCCTCCCAGCCACTCAAAGTCGGAAAGACTTTGTTTCAAAACTCACGGAGATACACTCATTTCTATTGACTTTCTCACTCCAAGTTAGTTGATATTGAAAAGGTGGCACTCAGCTCTAGCCTTCGATCACTAAAAATTAAAAGTGCATTATTAAGTCTAGAGGCAAAAGAGATCATCCATTAATCTCATTAGGACACTTGTCATAATTTAGCTTGTTATCTCACACAATGTGAATATCAAGTAATATCATTAGAGTCCTACTCAAGATCCTTGTGCTTTTGCCAGAACATTTGAGTGATACCTAGGTATTTATAATGAAGATGGAAATCCTGCTTGAGCCAACATCAAACAAGCTCATGGTAGGTGACTTGTGCGATTCTTATGAATCAAGCGTGTGACAACTGGAAAGCAACAATGGTGCGATTCTTTATGAATCAAACTTGTTCCAGGTTATGGATCAACGGTTAAAGAATTTTGAATTGCTTAAAACTCTCGATGTGTCACAAAACCACTTTAGCAAGTGACACGTCGATTGATTTTCAAATCGATTTTCTATATCAATCGGTGAGATAGTAACTCACTGGTTCACTCTTATCGTGCTGTCTGCTTTGAGACGTTCCGATAATGAGAACATGCTGAGTACGATGAATCTAATACTTATGTGTTAGAAAGATTCAATACTACAGCTGGAAATCCTGTCAAGAAGATTCTTCTTAAATTGAATCTATCTGATCACAGGTCGATCCTCACGGATTTGAAGGTTACTCCAACCAAACCTGGGCGAATGACAAAGCCATATTCGTCCCCCCGCTTTATTGCTAACTGTTTTTATGCAGGCTATTTAAAGATGGTGGTGGAGGTTCCTGATTCCAGCTGACTCACAAGATCCATAGCCACATGCTCATACCCGATAGACAAACATAAGGACTTCATGAAAGGCTCAAATACATATTTCAAGACTTCCGCTACTCTGATAACGAACGTCTTTCTCGAAGTGATGAAGTATTATAGTTAACGAATCTCAAGAAAGACGTAGCATTAAAGTTTTTCAAGTCAACCATTCAAGAAAGGTATGAGCATGTTGGTTCAGAAATCACAAATCCACAAGATGGCAAAGTTTCAAGATGGCGAAGAGATTGTGCTTGGTTGATGATCTCAAGATGCTCAAGATCACAATGTCAAATACAAGTTCAAGGAACAAGCTCAATCCAGAAATCAATGATCACTACAACATACTCACAGGAGAATGTCAAAAGGACGAGCTAAAGACTAAAGACAAAGCATTGTATGCTAGGCTTAAAGTTTTGTAAAATGGAGTGACCTCCCTTAGGGGGAGATTGTTGGAAACACAAAAAGTATCGGTCACTTCCAAGTTGTAATAAGTCTTAGCTCGTAGATTGTGTCATGTTAAGTATAGAAGCTAATCCGGCCCAAGGCCCATGGAAAGCCCATCATAGCCCATGGGTCGGCTATCATGTAACTATATAAGCCCTCTCCTAGCCATGGAGAGGGGTTGGTTGTTTTCATTTTTCCATTTTCCACATAGCAATAACACTTCATCCATTCCATATACTTTCTCTCACTAAACATCACAACCCACATCTCTCTCTCTTGTTCTTGGTAGATCATTAGATTACATATTTCTTCACTTCCCATGCACAAACCCAGCTTCGAGACATTGTCTCATCCCATCCAAAATGTTGGCAGAAATGCAGGCACCAAGGCGGGTACCAAGCATCTCGCTCTCTCTGAACTTGTTCAAAAAATAGTGGAAACCATTCCCTATGATGAATTTCTTGGTCTTCCTTGCATCCCTCAACATAAGAGCAAACTCTTCGTCTGTCTCCTTCACCATTTTGTCAAGACGAGCATCTAAATCCGCCACTCGCTTATTAAACATTCTCTGCTGGGTATCCAACATCCGAGCAAACTCAGCCTTTACCTCGGCTTCCCTATCAACTTGGCCTCAGAGGCTAGCATTATGGAGCTCTAGCTACTCCTTTTCCTGAAGAAGATCTTGGTACTTGTCATTAAGTGTAGATAAATCAGTCTCCTTATGAGAATATAAAGCTAATAACCCCAGAGGCAAACCAAGCCCTAGAGGAAAGATTAGACAAACAAGGGTCTAGATTGTACAAACTAGAGAACTTAATACCATACATTCGGTGGCAAAGCTGTTGGATAAATCCGTCACTGATGCTGTTGACTGGGCTATTCAAGCTCCTCTCAGGGATCGCTTCAGAGACTTGATAGAATCCAATATGAAGGAGATTCATCATCACCGCATGTGGGAATCCAATTCCTACCAAGCTATGAAGATTACAAAATGCTGTACGAAGCTCTAGAGAAGTCAATAGCCCGTGATCACACTGACCACTCCTAACTTGATGTTGGCTGAGCACGGATAAAGAAGACAAAAAGAGACATTCACGCAAAAACTCCACCTGGGTCTCCACCTCATTAAGCCTCCGCCTCTCCACCACCAGCAGGTTCATCTGGAACTCCAGGAATTCAGGAGCTTCGATCAGCTTAATATTGCCATCCCTCCTCCTCATCCATACCTTCCTTCCACCCACAGAGTATCATCGACAAGTACCCGCTGCTCCAAAGCTCTTCAAAGACGAGGCTGCTTTAGCTAATATACGCGTGGAACAACTACTGACACAAAGACTCCAATCCGTCTTCTATCAATTCCTAAAGAGCTACATATGGATGATGATACGACTCCCGACGAACAGGTACAGTTGTCTGGTGATAAAGACATTGGCCATGATCACATTCCCACGGTGAACTTAAGGCAGAATTGGTGGAAGCCACTCATTGAAGACAGACCTGCTACACCAGAACCTGCCTGGTCCATCCCCTCATCTGATCTCCCTGTCCCAGTGAACAACTGGGCATCTGCTCTTGCGTCCACCTATGCACCTCCTCCAGAGAACTCGTTACTTGCACAGACTGGTGACATGGCAATTTTTATAGACTGGTTCTGCAAAAAGAAAAGGATCACTGAACTTAAACAACAAGACCTGGAAGGCCCTGCATATGAGACTGTCAAAGTCTTCCATCCTAATGTGATTCATCTTTAGTACCAAATGAAAGAATGCCATAAACTACTAACCGATCAAGTGGACGAGTCAATCATCAGGTATAATGTTAGCAAACCTCTACCACTGGGTGGTCCACCAGGTCAATTCACGATTCAATCTGACTTCTTTTTCAACAAAGAGTTAGAGTATCTACGATATGGTCGCAAGAGTGGCAGGCCTGCATTGTCCATCTCAAAGATGAAGTCGGCCTATTATCCTGATGTTGGCTTAGAGCAAATGGTACCACAGCGATCAATTGATCGAAAGAGTAATGCAAAGTATGACATCGCTGCTTAAATGTATAGGTATTCTCATGTGGTTCCAAAGACAGCGATTCTACATTGACAGACACATATCTGAGGGTGATCGTCGAGCTATCAGGACTCATATGCGGATTTTAAGTGTTGTCAGAATTGAAGTCTTCTCCTTATATGGGTACGATTACATGAAGATCATTCTTCGTAGAGCTGATCTTAAAGAATATATTATTGCGGAAAGGGACTTCAAATATCTGTACACTAGTGACTTTGAAGACCTGTACTTATTGAATCTTCAAGGTTACCTGGACCATCTACCACCCGAAGATAAAAAGATTCTCACTACTGCTGTCCACTTATAGACATAAAATTGTTATCAGACAACGCGTAGAAGACTTCTAGCTGGGATTGAAAGCGTACCGTGACGCAGCTAAATCTACCAAACTCGATGGGATGCCACTAGCCTTTGAGTTCAAGCACAACTTTCACATAATGTACTCTCCAAGGGCCGTCCACATTTAGGGAAAAATGGGTTCAAAATGTTCTTCAGTTTAATAAGATCCACAAGTTCAGTGACGGCACTCTGCAACAGATTGATGAGGCATTGGACTACCGAGTCAAGGAATTCAAGGTCAACAGGATGAATCCAGGTTTGAACACACGGTTTTGGACAAGGAATGATGTCGACAGAAGCAAGGAGTTCATGTTTGCCATACAGAAAAGGATTAAGACAAGGAGAATCTTTCGGAACCTGGAAAGCTTTGTTGGTGGAAGGATAAGAGAGGGAGACTACAAACTGCTGAAGAGAACCGAATGATCACATCATCTCGGCAATCAAGGTCCATCTTGTGTGGGGTATTATTATTATATATGTTGTTGTAATATGTACATAATAAAGTAGTGATTATCAGTTATAATATGTTCCATCATAGGCTTGTATAAATCAGACACAGTTTCTCCTAAATTTTCCTAACTTAAATCAATTGAGACCTAAAATCTCAACGGGTTTGAAATTTTTGATCAGGGGAGAAAATGTTATTTAACTATGAAAATTTGATAAACAATGTGATCTTTTGGACACAAATGTAGGCTCTCCTATAAGTGCTAAACCTTTTCGAATATCGATGCACATATTGAGGGGGAGCGAATGGTGTATGATGGCAATTATGGAAATACCAAAGACCGACCCTGTAATTACTTTATCGGAGTTATAAGGATGGTAAGGTTAGGTACTCGATCCTACGATCCCGCCAGAGCCAGAGGGATCTACCCAGGGACAATCTACTAGTTAGTGTAGAAGTCCTTAGGTATGATTACAAAAGGAGTAATGTGAGAATAAAGGAATAGTGCGGACTGAGATATAGCTAGTACTGGAACATACCCAACAAGGTACTAGTAATGAAGTCTCGGTAAGCACTGAAGGGGTTGAAGAACGAAAAAGAAATGTTAAGATAAAGAGTGAAAAGAAAGCAGCCCTTCTTAAACATTAGGCAGAAACCGGTCACGACAATAGCTATCAAATCAATGGTTATTGCTGACATTGAAGACAAGTATCGATGGACCTAGTGATATGCTGCACAACCCCTCTCCTACTACTCAAGATCCCTCAAAGGATTGCTTTTTTCATTTCTCTACGAGATCAATGACGATTATGCTATCGTCTCGCTCACTCGAGTTATTGATATTAAAAAGGTGGCAGCCTGCTCCAGCCCCGTACTACGAAAAACCAAAAGTGCACTAGTAGAGTCCTGAGCCATAGAAGTCTCCATAAATCTCGCTAGGACACTCAATGACAAATTATTTCTTATACACACACTGTTGATAACATAGTAAATCTTAAGAGTCCTACACATTATCCTCGTGGTATTACCAGAACATCTGAGTGATACGAAAGTACTCACAATGAAGATGGAAATCCTTCTAGAGCCAACATCTAACAAGCTCTTGGTAGGTGACATGGGAGATCCACTATGGATTAAACTTGTGACAAATGGAAAGCAACGATGGTGCGATTCTTTATGAATCAAACTTGTTCCAGGCAGTGAATTGACGAATAGTTTTTTAAAAACCTTTCGATGTGCTCAACAACTGATTTCGAGTCATATTGATGTGTAATATCTTTCAAAACAAATGTGTTTCTGATGAAATTTGATTCTGTGCTATAAAACACTCTTGATGTGTCACAAAAATACTTTCTCAAATGATACGTCAATTGATTTTTAAATTAATTTTTCTCATCAATCGATAAGACAGTAACTAACCGATTCACTATTATCGTGTTGTCTACTTTGAGACGTTCCGATAAAGAGAACAGGCAAGTATGGTGATTCTAATGGTTGTACATTAGATGATCTGATACTTATACTAGAAATCCTATCAAGGAGATTCTTTTTAAGATGAATCTACCTGATCACAGGTTGGTCCTCACGGATCTGGAGGTTAATCCAACCAGACTCGGGCGAATGACAAAGCCATATTCGTCCACAAGCTTTATTGCTAACTATTTTATTACAGGTTCACGTAAAGATAGAGATGGAGATACCTCGTTCTAGTAGAGTCAATTCACAACCTCATGCTCATACTTAATGTTACTAATCAAAGACATCATGACAAATAAAAGACCTACAACACAGCTTCCGCAACTCTGATGAGTATTATCATGATCCAGAAAAGTATGAGCATGCGGGTCTGATGGTCACAACATCACAGAAAGGCAATACTCCACAACAAGGAGGATTAAGAGATTTACTATAGATGATGATCTCATTTAAAGATTACTGTTCTGACAACCAATACGCCGTGTTCATCAAGGAAGATACGATGTATATGTGCCTGCACTCACCAATGACCACGAAGGAAACAAGATCCAATACGCCGTATCCAGGAAATCCAATACGCTGTATTCAAGCTATATGGGAATAAAATATTCTGGAAGATATCATGTTAGGATTATGAAAATCCATGTAAAAGACTCGGTCACCCTGTGTAATGTCTAGCATAGGTTAGCTCGTAGCCTTAATATTAATCGTATGACTTATGGTGTTGGTCCAGGTCTTTACCCACATGTTAGCCCACTCCATAGCCCACTCAGGGGCACAAAACTCATGTATATATACCCCTTTCCAGCCATGGGAAGGGGTTGGTTGTTCATTTGATAATACACATACTAAAGGTGTTTTTCTCTCACTAGAACTCACTTTCTCTCTTTACAAAGTAGGCCAACCCCTAGATCATTGATTGTGTTATGATATCTAATATCCTACACCAACTCACCAAAAATCTCAAAATTTAAAATCAATGATGAATTTCTAAAAATATTGCAGGAAAACACCTTCAATGGCATGAACGGAGAAGATGTTACTGACCACATTGCAAGAGTGCTCGAAATAACCAAATGGATTAAAATGCCTAATGTGGAGAAAAATATACTACGATTACACGTCTTCTCGAAATCACTTAGTGGAGATGCCGAAAAATGGTGGAACGATGAGATCGAGGGAAAAGCCATCGGTTGGAATGAAACGTGTAATAAGTTCTATCTTAAATATTACCCCCTATCCCATTCCAGCAATAGTAAGGTACCCAACGATTTGGACAACGACACAGACTACCTTGAATTCTTTTACTGGCTTGCACTCAAATTCGACAAGTATTGGGAAATTGACAAAAACACCCAAAACGGGTTATGGGAATCTACGTGAATAAACGTACTAAAGGGGCGATTGGCGACCTCGATGATGAACCACATAACGAAAGTTACAAAAAGGAATGTTCAGATACATTTTATAAACCTTATTTAGACGCACAAGATGCAAAAGTCATCTACAAAGTTATTGATAGGAAATATACTCCGATACCAATCCTCGCTCCCCGCGACATCGACAACCTGGACGAGCTATGCAGAACCGAAGAATTCATAGTAGTACGTCATTCGATTGGGAATAACCAAGAATTCATTACTGTTAGTCCAAGCAAAATTTGTACTGTTGAAAGAACTCCTGGCAGCATGTCTTGCATTTACCACGAACTCTTCAGCAGAAAAGATCGCGGATGGGAGGTGACTCGGACAAAGTAAAAATGTGTATGAAAAAAAGGTCGAACTGAAAGACCGGCTAAAACAGAAGTGCTCCCCGGGAGACAACTCGGTTATGTTTTTAATTGTTTGTCGCATTTAAATTATTTGAATTTTAATTTTATATTGAGTTTGTCTGCCCAGACATACATACGACGTATCGAACCTCTCTGGATACGGCGTATGCATATCTGGACAATTATTAGTTTTTTAATTTCAGTATTTAATTTTTTGTATTTAATTGTTTCACAGGTTTACATACGGCGTATCCTAGGGTTTGGGATACGGCGTATTGTAACCTGTACAGTTGTGTGTTTAATTGTTTGCTTGTATTATAGGTTAGCGAAAGCACGCATTGCACGAACGTCTTCTAACTTTTATGCAGGACCTTGCTGTAAACGAAACCGACTTTAATGTATAGTCTGAAAATACCTTGTGTTGACCTCTCTTGGGCATTTTGAAGCCCTCGTCAACACTCTTTTTGCTCAAACACTCAAAATGGAGAACCATCCGGAGCAAACTATCAGGGAAGTTTCCTCGTTCTAATTCTTTTCCCATATTATTTAACTGTTTGTCTATATAATGAGGACATTGTATAATTTAAGTGGGGGGATGAAGAATTAGAACGTACTTGTCCTCATTTTCACAAATAAAATGCTAATATGCCTAAAAATGGATCAAATTTAAAAAAAATTAGCGTAACTTTTTGTGACAAATCACTAGTTACATTACCTAGCGCACTATAACCCTTAATGTCTATTTGTAAGAATTAAGCCTATCCGTTTCCAATTGCTTACTAAAATTCCACAAAAATATGAGTGTGCCGGTGATGTAGTGGACTTTAGAACTTGACCTGGTATATCACTCGAGACCTCAAAAATGAGTACTATGGATTTAGATTGAGTAACATGCTTGACTGGTAAATTTTTACGATTAAACCAAAAAGCCTACATGTCGTAATATTAACTAACTACACTAGTTAATTAACCCCCGTGTAACCCTTTTGCTTACTCTCATTTTTAGAATAAAGATACCCCTAGTACAACCTGCTGAGCCATTCCTTTCTTTTTCCTACACCAATAAAAAATTGTTTCGTTTCACCTTTACACGTTAGCCTACCGTGTAGATTAAAGCCTATTTGATCAAATGTTGTTAGTCGCTTTTGTGTAAAGTTTTGTAGTTCATGCGTCAAAGTGGAAAATTCTCTTTTTATGTAATGGTCAAGAAAATTGCACAATGCAATGGGAATGTTTGTAGCTCGTGTGTTTTTGCTACTTTCACAATTATGTATTATGTCCGAAAGAAGAAAAATTCAAGAAAAAAATTAGCCGGACAAATGATGATTATGAAGACGGTGAAATTACACCGAGATTTATGATGTATTGTTAAAAAAATGATGAAAAAAAAGATAGTCGGTTCATAGAGCTTACACCGATGAAATTATTTGAAAGGATCGATTATTCATTGATACGCACAAAAATCAACGATGTAAAGTATTGTAAAAAGTGGCCAATATCACCACTTATTTTGTAAAAGTATATAAAGTTCGGGATGTAAGGGAAGTTTACCGTTATGGGAACGCCAACTTAGGTTGTCAATGTCATCTATGATCGAGATGCTTGTTTATAAGTTTGAGTCTTTGTCATGGAACGGTCGGGGAAAGTTACTAGCAACCGCACCTTATTTGTTGGCTTTAATCTATTTGTTTTGTGATTTTTATTTAACAGCCATTTTTACTTCCTTTTCCTGATAACTAACCTTATGATCTACTCGAATGAGGATATGTACGAGTGTGGATGTCTATTCCGTCGATACGGCCATGTATTCATGTCTCAACTTCCTTATTTGACGATGACCTCTAGTGAAAGTCAGAAGCTCCATACCCTATATGATTCTTCATCTTAATAAGAATGATTAAAAACCCGAGCCCTCTAATAAATACCCAATTTACCTTTTGACTTGTTACTCCTTAGATTTAGAGGTGGAGATGTGTATCCTTGCCAAGCCTATGATATGAAGTTAATCACGACTGAGCAAATGAGCGTACCACTAAAATGATACACCCTAGATTAGTTGAGTGATCTGAGTGATTTCATTTCCATATTTCGTGAGGAGCTTGGTTTTGTACAGGTGATCTGAACATGAAAGTAATGCTTAACGGAAAAATCCTTAACCTCGGTTAGGATACATTTTCAAAATCTTTCTAAAGTCTACTTGAGGACAAGTAGGATTCAAGTAGGGGGATATTTGATATCATCAAATAACGTCATACTTTACTATCATTTATCCCACGTATTTTACCCACTTTTATATAATTATTGCAAGATATTGGTACTTAATTGCTTAAAGTTTATTATTGCAGTAATTATGGAGTCACTTGTGAAGAAGAAGCAAAAAGGCGCAATTCTAGAGCTTAAACGAAGACATTTGAAGAATACTATTTTCTGCACCTATACGCCGTATCCAGCAATGAAGATACGGCGTATCAGCGCCAGCTCAGCACAAGAAACGCGTAATGATCAATTCCCGATCCGGCGTATCCACTACAACCAATACGCCGTATGCACAGCTGTTCATCAGTCAAAGATACGCATTTAATATGATTGATGGTAATTATCTTAATTGATTTGATCTTATCGCGAACTCCAAGGAAATTAACCCCTATACGCCGTATCCACTTATCCCTATACGGCGTATCCAGGCGTATTTCAGACACTATAAATACAAGAATCAAAAACGAGTTTTAGGGTGCAATATCACATTCTCTATATAGTATACAACTAAAGTCGAATTTCTCAAGCCAAGAAGAGCAGCCAAGGTCGAGCACTACTCCTAATTCCATAGAAGACATCGTGTAATTCTTACTTTCTTAATCATTCGATTTTTAATTGTTTGATCACGTTTGTAATAATGACAATGATTGTGGGCTAATACCCTCGGGTATTAGCCATGTTAATGAAGATTATAATGTTTGGTTTGTTTTAATTCGGATTTGCTTAATTTATCATTGTTGTTTAATTATGTTTATCGCCTTATACTTGTTTATGTGCTTGTACATGCGACCTATCATTCAACTGGGTCTAGGGAGACCTAACTAGTAACCTAGATGTCAGGATGGCTCTCCATGTTGTGTTCTATATGCCCGGACCAATAGGATCACAAATGACACCTTATCATTACTCTTTGATTATATACATGTAATTAAATTATGGACAGCTCAACAATCTCGAATTTAAACCCTAATTACACTTAACTATTCTTTTACCTCAAAACACAATCCTAGGGTTTCTTATCACTGTTATGTTTTCATTAATAACCACCATTATATTATCTATGGGTTTCAAACATAATTTTAAAGCCATAATAAATCAGATTACCCAATATACAAAATTATAAGTTCATAAAAAGATGTTTTATCCATTTACCTCTTTATGATTTTATGAAAACTTGCATGGTTTCATGGTAACCAAAAGTATGATTATTGAATCATGGGGTACAGTTATTGGATCCAAACCCACTAGCCTGAATGAAGCTGTGCGCATGGCATATGCCTTGATGGAACAAAAGGCTCAAGCTTGAATAGAAAGGATTGCCGAGGGCAATAAAAGGAAATAGGAAAGCTCACAAGGTGGTAACAACGGTAACAACAATAGGGACAACACCCGCCATAACCAACAGAACAATCAAAGGCAGGGAAATGCGCGAGCAATGACCACCGCCCCTGCTGAGCAAGGTGGGTATGCTGGAAACAAACCGCTCTGTAATCGTTGTGGAAAGCATCACTTTGGGTATTGCAAGGTAGTATGTAGCAACTGTGGAAAGCCAGGCCACATGGCATGAGATTGTAAGGGCAAAGCTATAGCTACGGGTGCTAATGCGAGACCAACCGTGACGTGTTATGACTGTGGAGAAAAAGGACACACAAGGAACTATTGTTCAAAGAAAATGGATCCACAAGGTGAGGAAGCTCGAGGTCGGGCTTACGTGATTAGAGATACTGAGAAACAGCAAGGACCTAATGTGGTTACGGGTACGTTTCTACTCAACAATCGTTATGCAACTGTATTATTTGACTCAGGATCTGACAAAAGCTTCGTGAACACTAGTTTTAGTCACCTGATTGACATTACTCTAGTTACACTAGACACTAGCTATGAAGTGGAATTGGCCGATGGAAGGGTCGCTAGTACTAATACTATCCTAAAAGGGTGTACCTTGAACTTATTAAACCACATATTTAAAATTGACCTTATGCCCATTAAGCTGGGAATCTATTATGTAGTTATTGGGATTGGAATGTTATAGATTGATCAAGAAACGCCGATATTGGTATGAGGCAAGAAGGTAGTTGACATTATACCCGTCAAGAACAAGACACTGGTAGTTGAGGGCGACCGTGGTACTTCCTGATTGAAGATAATATCCTGCATTAAGGCCAACAAATACATCGAAAGGAGGACAATCAAGTTGTTCGTGGCAATCATGTAACGCGAAAAAAACCAAAGGAATAAACCGTTTGAAAGATGTACCGGTGATTCGAGATTTCCCCGAGGTGTTTCTTGACGACTTACCGGGACTCCCGCTGCCTCGGCAAGTGGAATTTAAGATTGAACTTGTACCGGGTGCTGCACCTATTGTGCGCGCCCCGTACCGATTGGCACCTTCCGAGATGAAGGAATTAGCGGACCAATTGCAAGAGTTGTTAGAAAAAGGATTTATTCGCCCGAGCTCATCACCATGGGGAGCTCCGGTGCTATTCGTAAAGAAAAAGGATGGAACTTTCCGAATGTGTATCGATAACCGTGCGAATTAAATAATTGCGAAGTCAAAAATCGTTATCCTCTCCCGAGAATTGATGATTTATTCGATCAACTTCAGGGCTCAAGTGTGTATTCGAAGATTGACTTGCGAACGGGGTATCATCAACTCCGTATTAGAGAAGAAGACATCCCCTATTTTACTGCCCTACCAGAACTAGAGACTGTCACCTATGAAATCCCAAGTGATGTCGTTCGGACTTAACCATGCGCCTGCTGTGTTCATGGGACCTAATTAAATCGGAGTGTGCAAACTGTAACCTCGACAAGTTCGTATCGTGTTATCGATGATAAACTTATTGTACTGTTAAGAACAAAAGATAACATAAGGAACACTTGAAGACCATTCTGGAACTACTGAAGAAAGAGAAATTATACGTGAAATTCTCGAAGTGAGATTTTTGGCTCGAATCTGTGTAATTTCTCGGTCATGTGATCGATAGTAAAGGCGTTCACGTTGATCCTGCAAAGATTGAGGCAATCAAGAACTGGGCTACGCCGACAACACCAACTGAGGTAAGGCAATTTCTGGGTTTGGCTGGTTATTACCGGAGATTCATCGAAGGTTTCTCCTTAATTTCCAAACCTCTTACCAAGCCAGAAAAATAAGAAGTATGAATGGAGCGAGGACGAAGAGGAAGCATTTGAATTGCTCAAGCAAAAACTATGTTGTACACCGATATTAGCATTGCTCGAAGGATCAGAAGACTTCGTTGCGTATTGCGATGCATCACTTAAAGGCTTTGGAGTTGTTTTGATGCAGAGAGAAAAGGTTATAGCATACGCATCCCGGCAATTGAGAACTCACGAGGAGAACTACACGACCTATGACTTAGAACTGGGGCCAGGTTTTTTTGTTCACATTAGGCTGTGGAGACATATCTGTATGGGAATTTGAGAGTGTTAGTCTATACAGGATCATTAAAATCCTTCAATAAATACATCCACGATCATAAAGAGCTTAAATATTATGACAGCGCGGTGGATCGAGCTCTTGAGCGATTACGATTGCGAAATCCGTTATCATCCGGGAAAGGCAAACGTAGTGGCTGATGCTTTGAGTCGAAAGGAAAAGGAACCAATAAGGGTTAGAGCATTGGTAATGACAATACACTCAAATCTACCTGATCAAATCCGTAACGCGCAATTAGAAGCAATGAAAAAGAAGAATGTGAAGGCAAAAAATTTAGGAAGATTGATCAAGCAGATATTTGATGTCGTTTCTGACGGAACCAGATATTTTGAAAAGCCTATTTGGCTGCCACGATATGGAGGATTGAGAAATTTAATCTTGCATGAATCCCATAAATCCAAATACTCCATCCATCCAGGATCCGACAAGATGTATCAAGACATGAAGCTTCTTTTTGATATGGTCGCTTCCTTTCGTATTTTGATTTTAACTTTAAATTGTCTTCGCTGTTTCATTTGTTGACCAAGGATTTTCTTCGACCAAGGATCAGGCGGCTAACTCTTCAGGTACCATTTCGGGAACTCTCTTTTGAATGGTCGTGCTGTTTTTTGTCTATTTTGAAACGGGTTCAACACATTCTTGGTTTCCCATCCCATTAATTAACACACCTTAGCATACTCCTACGCAACTTAATTTAACCGTTCTGATATCTAACGCTAGTTTAAAATTCTGATCCAACTTTGAATATCAAACTGACTCTAGCATTTGATGATAAGATTCGTTTTGCTAATTTGCTTCTCTTAGACCTGAGTGATTTCGATTTTATTCTTACTATGAATTGGTTATCTGTTCATCGCGCCCCTATCATTTGTCATACCAATCGTGTCATCTTTGGTAATCTGAATAACCCTGAATTCATCTACCTATCTCAATTTCGAGGATGAAATTTTCTTTTTAGAGGAGAAGAGTTGTAAAACCCAAAATTTAAATTTCATCTCATATTGGTAATTTTGAATATAACCTAAAGTTTATTAATAAGTATTTGAAAATAAAACCTTATGTTATAATTTTAGGAAATTATAAAGATATAACATAAGGTATTTTGTTTTAAAAAAAATATATTAAACTTATTATGTACCATATAAATGGCCGCCCAATATTTAAAAAAAAATTGTAATTTTGATTATTTTGTATATTTACTATCTTTAATTAAAAACATATTTTAAGTTATAAAGTTTAAAAGGATTTGAGCAAGTATTTTGTGTAATATTCAAAAAGGGAAAAAAAAATATTTTGTCCACCCTCCCTCCTACATTTAGAGAACCTTTCCCTTCGGGGTGTTTTTACAAGAAAAAAATTTTATTTTTATAGCTAAAACTTATTTTAAAGGATGAAGTATAAAAAAGGTTTAAAGCAAATATTTGGTAATACTCCTAAACAATAAAAAATTTGTCCCCTCCCTCTACCCTTAAATAAACCGCCCCCCGACTCCCATCATTCTCCGTCATTCTATTATAAAAAAAATTCTCCATAATTTTTATTCCTCCATAGATAGCTTCGAGCAGAAGAAGTTTAGTGATTTGGTAATTCCCTTGAAGTTTTTTGGTGTTTACTTGTGTAGTATTGGATCTTCATATCTTTGGTGTATTCTTTAGGTTTCTTGTGTTTGAATCTTGTACTCCTCCCTCATTCCATAGTAATTTACTCGATTTTGTTTCATTCTTGTTTGTCACAAGATTACTATTTGCGCAAAAGTTTCAAAAAACCTAAAAGATTGTAGAAATAAAAGTGTTTATGGTGTCATGTTCACTTTCTCTAGGGTTGAATCAAAATAAAATGGTTAAATTACATGTTATTAAACCTTAAAAGAGTTGACATGTAAATGTGTATTAAATAAAAAACAAGATAGAAACCCTATGGTAGTTTTGTGATGGGTGTTTTAATTAGGGTTTTTAATGGTTAGTAAATATGGGCGAGAATTTAGGTCATGTACAACGGGGTTAATCTTGATAATAAATATTGGTTTTAACATGAATCTGAGTCTAAAGTTAAATTCAAAGAGTCAAGTTTCTGAAAAAATCTGGCCTTATATCAATTGGGGGTCGGGAAGGTCAATTTTTAGATTTTGTAAGATTAAGTGTCAAAACTGCATATTCTGGCAGAAAATTTCAGTTGTAGTGTTTGATTTTTAATTCTCAAATCGTATGGAGTTAGACTTTAAAATTTTATTTGGTAAATCTTCATGATATGTGCTACATCCATGATTGTTTTTAGAATTTTCTGAATTGTTTAAGTTGGGTGTTTACAAGTTAACTTTTCTAAGGGTCTGCCAGGTCAAAATTCAGGTCAGTTTTGGGTAACAAAGGTCAAAGGGATACTTAAACATGGAAATAAATTAAACCAATGATCATGGGTGTATTAGACATATGTAGGAACCTCTGTAATTTTTGGTGTAATTTTAGAAGATGTTTTTGTGGGTCTTTAACATCGGGAAACTTACCTTAAAAACTGGACAGATTATGAAAATTAGGAAAACCCTAATTAGGTCACTTAAACTCTATATATGGTAAGACCAAGTGATAAAACTTATAGCATAAGATAGATAATAGCATGTAATCATGGGTTCTTGTAGATTCAGTGAAGAGGTTGTGATATTTTGTCTTTGTGTTTGTTCTCTCCTTTGCTTATTCGTTAAGGTACAGATATTCCATCCTTTTTAGTAAGGACACCTCATGAATTGATTCTCATTTGTTTTAGCTACTTTATTTCGTTTGATATTCCGTTTGATTTGCTATTCGTTCTTATGATCCATTTGATATTCATTGATAATCCGTTTGATTTGATATTTGCAATTATGATTCTGTTGATCCTTGTTTAAATATGAGATTAGATCCGTTATTTTGATTTGATTATTAGTATCTTGTTCACTTATATCTTTGCTTTAATCTTGCCCGAGCTATTTGTATCTAGTCATAGAGGTACCATGACCATGTCATTGATGCACCAATGTCATGACACTATCTGTGGCGGTGTGATTAGTCCACGTCGTTCCCTTTTGTTTGCGCATTTGATTATTATTATTATTAGATTATATATGTGTGTACACTCGTCATCGTACTTGTGTATATGGATATGACTTTGTTTTGCAGGGAGCGTATGGATGCATCCTAGGCACTTTGTTCCGTTTAGTTCAGGTGAATGGTTATGTGTGTGCAATACACCCCATTTCAGATTTTGTAGGGTACATCTAGAGTCTGCA
>BQNB010110965.1:0-20377 GCA_026074375.1 Tanacetum coccineum
TTGTGTAGCTTTTGACCTTTTTCCCTTGGTTAAGGGCATTTGGTTGAGATTTGCATTTGAGTTATTTTAAGTGTATACTATCAGACGAATCAGTTCTCCACAAGTTATCGTATTAGGATACGATGGACTCCCTATACAACCGGTAGCCTCACCATCACCGGATTACATACCAGGCCCCGAGGAGCCACAGAAACCACCAGTACCACAGGACGAGGATAAGCGTGAGCCTATGTTCATACAACCACATGACCTTGACTACGTGCCAGAACCTATATACCCTGACTATATACCATTAGAGGATGAGCATGAGTTTCTGGTTGAGGAGCAGCCATTACCTCCTGTTGTTTCACCTACTACTGAGTCACCAGGATATGTTGTTGAGTCGGATCCAGAGGAGTATGAGGATGATGAGACCAAGGATGGTCCGGTTAACTATCCTATGGACAGGGGAGAGGATGGAGATGATGATGATGGTGATTCATCCGGGGATGACGTCGATGATGAGGATGAGGATGAAGAGGATGAAGATAAGGAGGAGGAGGAGGATCACTTAGCTCTGGCCGACTCCGCTGTTATTGTATCTACTGTTGAGTTTGTTTCTCCACCTGAGGGAACAGAGCCTGTTATACCACCACCCTCCACTGACATTACTACGAATGGAGCTAGGCTTACTGTCCGACTTTAGGCTTCCATATCCCTTCCACCAGAGGCAGAGGTTGAGAGACTTCTAGTCATGCCTACTCCACCACCATCACCACTTACCTTACTATCACCACCCTCCACAGGGGAGCGCCTTGCTAGGTGCACGACTCCATCTGCACATTCATCACCACCACCTGTACCATCACCAGTACTACCATCATCTGGGTGTCCAACCCAAATCCAAACACTCAGGATAGCCTCCACTCAAGCCCTTGTTGATGCGGTTACTGCCGCATTACCATCACCTCCACTACCACCACTACCACAATCTCTATACATATCACCACCTGTTGACCGTAGGGATGATGTTACCGAGTCTGATCAGCCACCTCACAAGAGGTCGTGCTTGTTTGCTCTAGGCTCCAGGTATAAGGCCGAGGAGAGTTCTACTGCTAGACCTACCAGAGGCCGAAGGGTAGACTATAGGTTTGTCAGCACCTTAGATGCTGAAGAGAGACGGCGAGGGAGTAGAAAGGTTGGGTATGGTATTAGGGATACTTGGGTAAATCCAGCAGAGGGCGTAGTTGTGAGCTAGCACACTGACGTGGGAGAGGTCAATACTAGGGTTACAGAGCTTGCTAAGCTCCGTGAGCATGATACGCAGGACTTATATGCTCTATTAGAGGATGCTCAGGATAGTAGGACTCGCATATCATAGTGAGTTACTATGGACTGGCAGCGGGTCGACTTACTTATGGGGGATAGGATGACTCTCCAGGAGACGGTACTCATTGTGGAGGAGGAGGCCTATGCTTCCCGAGAGGCTTGGGCTCATGCGATAGCATTGAGTCAGGCAATCTATTATGAGCTTCAGACACACCGTGAGCAAGTATATGCACACGAGTCCCAACTCCATGCACATCAGACATAGCTACAGTTGCAGGGTACTCTTATTCAGACACAGCACCAGGTACATGAGACTCTCTCCTAGATGCAACAAGTTGAGATGGCAAAGCTTTGAGAGACTGGTCATTGGCGTCAGGAACAGATGATAGAGACTCTCCATGTGATGAGAGACATGAGGCGAGAGATGGGTGACATGCAAGCCGAGTTGTTAGCACTGCGAGAGCAGCGAAGGAGAGCTAGACAGCCAACACCAGATGTTAGAGTTCCAGATCACCAAGATGCTTCTAGGGATGTTGATAGTCACATTTAGTGGTCTATGTCATTTTATTTTGATAGGTTGTTGTTCAGGCATGTTAAGTATTAGGGGTTTCCCCCGCTAGTATAGCCTTAGATCTTTTGTATTGTATTTTGTGTACTAAAAACTATTTCATGTAAAATTTTCTAAGTTATGAATGAAATAAATGTGTTATGTTGTACTATATACCTCTATTGTGTTATTGTCTCATCTGTAAATTATTGTATATCTCGTCATGATTATGACCTTACGTTTTATCTCTTGTAATTTAGACAAATCATGGCACATGTAACAAGACGAGGACCGAATACCTCACCTAAGAACGCCAACCCAAACAACATGCCTCCTGAATCCATTAAAGCTATGATTAATCAAGCTCTTCTGCGAAACTCCACCAATGGAGATGGAAGCCACAGTTCGTACGGGGATAACCGAAGGAATGTGCAAACTGCGCCCTTGTTTCTACGCTGACTTCATGAAGTGTCAACCTTTGAACTTCAAAGGAACTGAAGGCGTTGTCGGTTTAACCAGGTGGATCGAAAAGATGGAATCAGTCTTCAACATCAGTGGTTGTGCTATTGAAAATCAGGTTAAGTTTGCCACCTGCACTCTGTTAGGTGCTGCTTTGACTTGGTGGAATAGTCAGATAAGAACCTTAGGTCCTGAGGCATATTCAATGACTTGGGAAGTACTCAAGAAGAAAATGACGGACAAGTATTGTCCACAGGGTGAAATCAAGAAACTAGAAATCGAGTTGTGGAACCTAAAGGTCAAAGGGAACGATGTTCCAACATACACTGAACGTTTCCAAGAGCTAACCCTGATATGTACCAAGTTTGTTGCTAATGAAACTGAGAAGGTTGACAAGTACATCAGTGGACTTCCTGATAACATTTATGGAAATGTCAAGTCTGCCAGACCCAAGACGTTGGATGAGACTATTGAGTTGGCCAACGACTTGATGGATCAGAAACTCCGTACCTATGCGGAAAGGCAAACTGACAACAAAAGGAAGGCTGATGATTCATCCAGAAACAACCATGGTCATCAACAACAACCCTTCAAGAGACAGAATGTCGCCAAGGTCTACAATATGGGGTCGGGTGAAAAGAAGCCATACGGTGGATCTTTGCCCAAGTGCACCAAGTGCCATTTTCATCACAATGGCCCGTGTACTCAGAAATGCCACAAATGTAACAAGGTAGGGCACTTTGCCCGCGACTGCAGGAGTTCTGGCAACACAAATGTTGCTAATACTCAGAAGGGCAATGGGGCAAATCCCAAGGGGAATGGTTGTTTTGAATGTGGAGCTCCAGGACATTTCAAGAGAGATTGTCCAAAGTTGAAGAATAAGGATGGGGGAAATGGGAGTGCACAAGGCTGGGTGTATGCAGTTGGGAATGCAGAGAAGAAAGGGAATGCATCGAGGGACCCGGACTCCAATGTCGTCACGGGTACGTTCCTCTTAAACAACCGCTATGCATCTATCTTATTTGACACTGGTGCCGATAGAAGCTTTATATCTTCTGCGTTTAGTTCCCTGATTGACATCGCCCAAACTCCATTAGAAAATAGTTATGATGTGGAATTAGCTGACGGGAAAATAGTCGGGGTAGACACTATTATGCGGGGTTGCACTTTAAATTTCTTAAACCATCCGTTCAACATAGATCTAATGCCCGTAGAACTGGGTAGTTTCGACGTTATTATCGGCATGGATTGGTTAAGAAGGTGTCACGCCGTGATCGTGTGTGATGAGAAACTTGTTCGAATTCCCTATGGGAATGAAACCCTGATTTTTCATGGTGTAACGAATAGTAAGACGGAGAGAATCTCAGTTGACCATTTCTCATGTTCAAAGGTCAAGAGTACATGGCGAAAAAGGATGTCAGATCTTTTGGCACAGAATCCGCCAAGAAAGTGGAGGCAAGTCAAGAAAGCAACCTGAAGACGTACCAATCATCCGAGAATTTTCACTGAAGTCGTTTCTCGAGGATCTTGCACTTGGGTCTTCCTCCGGCATCTCGGACAGGTGGAAAAATTCCAGGTCGCATACCTTATGTCATACACCCCCCAAAATCAAGTGAGCAGCGGTACTCGGTAACATTGGGGTGCTTTGCTACTGTTCAAAGTTAACAACCAACAAGAATTTACGAGAACGACCATAATGGACATTTAAGATAAGATTTTCATTGATGCCTAGCAAAATTATCCAGAGATTCATACATTATGTCCCATAACGTTATAAAACTAAGTCATAAACATTCTTAATTAAACAAAAGCTTCATAATACCCAAAAGATGACTTAAGTTTTTAAAGATAATAAAAGTTGCATTGAATATAGATAAAACACAGAATCCGTCTTCATTGATATCCGCCACGGCTCCCCTCCAATCTTCATACCCTAGGACCTGAAATTACATGCTAAAAGTCAACACAAAGGTTGAGTGAAATCATAGGTTTATCGGTAATAAAAAAAGGGAGGACCACAAGATCGAAATAGTAATAGTAGACTCCTGAAACCACATTCAGTAGTCCAAAACAGTTTATTATTGCACTTATGTTCATGAACCGGAAAGCCTTAACTAGTTTTGTGCCGTCTTAATCAGAATATAGGATGCCTTGCACCAACAACACTAAACACTTCTCAATGTTAAAATGCACCTTTGATAAACTAGTGACACCAAGAAAGTGGGGAATGTCACCAGTCCCGATAGTCCTATCCACAAACACTCTCGCTTTACTATCAATAGCAATTTAACTATTCTTGATAAAATAGGGACGTTCACGGCAATAAGGTAAAAGAATTAAGCACTAATATTCAGGCACGAGTAGAGTATAGCAGTAATCTGGATAGCATTACACTTTGTAAACACTTTGGAAAACACCTTTAGAAAATACAATGTGTGTCCAATAGTAAAACAGCAATGCTAATTCACACCGTTCAGATTTTGTAAAACATTCCAGTAAGTAAAAAGGGGCTATGAACTCACATCGAGTGAATGGTTATCAGCATGTATTCATAATAGAAAAATGCGTCACGAGGAATACCGATGGCAACCTAAGCCAATTATAGGTCGTATTTAAAGTACTAAACACTTTGATTTGTATAGGTCGTTATCTCTTCATTACTATCGTTTCGGGGGCTATCATAATTAAAGGAGGTTTTTTCCATGTTAGTGACGTATGAGGAGCTAGATAAAATATAGACCTGATCAATTTCCTTACGACAAGACACTGTTAAATCGATAAAGCCAACAAATCGTCGATAGCCACTACCGAGAGGCCTCATTATGAACTACCCTAGTTACAAAATATAGTACTTTGATTATCTAAATACCACATATAATTCTATATAGCTACATCACCATCTAATATTTTAGTGAATATATTTATAAAGTAAGAACGTATATAAGTATACTTTAGTCACAATTTAACAAACTCTTAAAAAATTACTAAAAATACGTTCTAACGCCTATAAAAAAAACTATAAACAAAAAATAACAAAACAACCCAAATATAAAAAATAATAAATATCAAAACATAATACAACCCCTCACACAAAAAAAAGAAAAAAAAAACTAAATAATAACCATACCCAATACCAAACTAACCTACACTAAAAACCATATATAATCTCCTAAACAATCTCTACAAACATACAAAACCCTAAAAAAAACAACAACCATCATAATATACCCACAATAAACATACATTTGTCCACTAACAAAAAACAACACACCACTATAACACCCACTACAAAAAACAGATTATAATTTTTTTAGATATATTATTTTTGTTGGAATATTCAAATGGTCTTATTTATATGTTTTGATTTATATGTGTGTATTTGATATTTATCCAATGAGTATAAAGTTTTTATTATCCGTATACGCGCGCTCTCTCGATCTCTCTCACGTCCGCTCTCTCTACTCTAACTCTCTCTCAGCGCTCATCGCTCAACTATCACGCGCTCTATACTCTCTCCCACACTCACAACTCCTCATGATGCATTGTGTCGTAAAAATACCCTATTTTTGAGAGTGTGAGGAGATATTGTGTGTCGAAATAAACTCACCCCTCCTAAATTCTTAAAAACCACCCCACTCTCACTTCGCTCTGAGAGATATAGAGCATCTTACAATAGTACTTTTCTATTTAGAATATGTGAACACTCAAACTCATTGGGTTTTGCTGTGTGTGAGTGTGTAGATGGAGAGAAACTCGCTTTTGATATCGTATTCCCTGTGTGTATGTGTAGGCCATAAGCATATATTAGAGTCCAAGATAGATCTGCGCTTATTGTTGTGGTGGTTGGTTTATATTTGCTGGGTTTATGAGTCTTGTGGGTTGTTTAGAGAGATATATCGCTTCATAAAATTATGTTTACAAAGAGGTGTGTGTGTTATATACAGTTAAACATTATCTTTAAGTTGTGATATTAGCTTGTCATGAGAGCGATCAAGTCACGCACCCCACACCCACCCAACCTCCCCCACCAACACCACCATCGAGTAATACTGACCGACTCTCTCTCTAGGTATAACTCGCTCACGCTCTCTTCGTTTTTGAGTGTTAGTAGCTTTCTGCTCATTGTGTAAGAGATAGAGAGAGGATGAGAGAGAGAGAGTGAGAGAGATAGGAATGCATATATATATATAGAGTGGAGATCTAAACCCTTGTTTAGATATAAAACCAAAGCTTGCACTCTTGAAACCCTAGTTTTCAAATGAAAACCCTAATCTTCCAATACTTGCTTCAACACTTGCAAATGGTTAACCAAGGCTTGCAAACACCTTAGTATATCTTAGGAAGGATGTATGAATGCTTGTATAAGTGGTAGAAAAATTTGTATGGATTGTGTATGGTGGTGATATTGAGCCGTGGGCTAGGAAGAGAGAAAAAGAGAGAGTGTTTTGATTTTCACCTTAAGAAATGAGATATGTGTGTTTACTTCCAATGCTAAGGCATTATATAGGCTAAGACTAGTCCAAGGGACACTTAGAGGGTCTTAGGGAAAGTCCTTGGTCTTTGGTCTTTGGTCTTTGGTTCCTAAAAGTGGAGGTTATCCCATGAAAACAAGGAAAGGTGTTTGTAGATATTTTCTTTGTATACTTAGCTACAAATCCGGCCATACATGCCCATATATGATGTATTTTTGTGATTTTTGAGTATTGGGTATAAAAGTGGGTATTTGTTGAAGCGTAGAAAAGTTTTGGTGGTTCCGGGAATACCTAAACTTAATTTATCGCGAAACGTAAACGTTTTACGTAACCGATAAAAATAAAACATAATAAGTTAATTATTACTTTAGTAATAATAATATAATGATGGCTTGACGTAAACTTTAATTTGTTTGGTGTCTGTTTACGCTAATTGTTGATTTTTAACTTACGCGATTACACTATATAATAAGAATTAAAAGTAAACACGTACGAGAAAAAAATAATTAGTGAAATATATGACGTCGTAAATGACCTGAAAATACGGAATGTTATAGTCTCCTCCGGTTAGAAGAGCCTTGTCCTCAAGGCTCAAGTTGCGGCACTTGAGGAAAGTACGGGTTCGGAGAAAAGATTCGGATATTTCTTCATGAAATGGTTTCACATTCCAAAGTAACTCAGTCTCCTTGCCGAGAGTTCCGACGAACTCTTGACCTAGTGGATTCTTCTCTCGCTTAGCCTTTTTCACATCTCGTTCTACGATCTCAATTGGCTTCTTCGATTAAATCGCAGATTTTCATCAATCTCGATCTCATCAATAGGCCACCTGAACATCTGGCTCAGTCCAAGACATTTACTTGAGGTTTGACTCATGAAACGTGTCGTGGACAACAACTTAGCTCCTGGGGTAACTTCAAGCCGATAAGCCACCGGTCCCACACACTCATCATCTATTTTAAACGGATCCCACATATCGTTGGTTGCAAAGCTTTCCTATCTTACCAAATCGTAACCACTCCCTTCCATTGGTAGATACCTTAGTAACACTCGGTCCTCCAACTTGGAATTCAAGTGGTTTACGCTTTTATCAGCATAGTTTTTCTGGGCGACTCCTAGCCCGGTCTTTCAATCCTTTTCCCTAATTTGATCAATCTTTTTTGTCGTTTCTTGTACAATTTCTTGGTCCAATAAAGCTGACTTTCTCCCCACTTCAGGCCATATCACGGGGGACTCTACGTCTTCCTCCCAGTAATTTATAGAGCCTCGAATGGGCCACACTTAATTGCTTGTGTGGTAACTGTTATTATATAGAAAACTCAATTCAATGAAAGAGTATCCCTAACTTTGCCACCAGAATCCATAAACACAAGCTCGAAGCATTATCCTCCGTAGCGTCTGAATAGTACGCTCACTCTGACCGTCGGTCTGAGGGTGGTAAGCCGTACTCTATGTTAGTATCAGTACCAACGCTCTCCTGGAAATGTTGCCATTAAGTGTGACGTGAATTCGACCATCACGGTTAAAATGATCTGATCACCGCACACCATGTCTCGCTACAATTCATTGGTATAAATCTTTTCTAACTTCTCCGTACTTGTGTTTGACGAATAGGTAAGAAAGTGAGCCTCGACCTTGGTCAATCTGATACACAACGACCAAAAATTGTATCTTGCACACTGCTATGTTTAGGCAACTTTTGACAAAGGTCCAGTTTGTTATTCCTTTCTCCCATTTCCACTCAGGGAAATTTCTAGTTGCTGAAGAAATCCTGAGGGTTCTCTGATGTTGGCTTTAATCTTAGGAACAATCAAGACATCTGCTAACGTTACTCAGCATTGTCTCTCTTCATACCAGGCCACCAATACAAGTCTCTCAGATCATAGATATTCTTTTCCGCACCCGGGCACTGAATATCCTAGGAAGTATGAAGCTTCCATCTGATCCAATTTTTACACCACAATCTGATGGAATCAGATACGATCAAAGAAGTAAAAATTTCGCACCATCATCTCGTTGCTCATAAGGGTCTTTCTAATCCTCTTATCCATTCAGAGCTGGCGGCTTTGAGATCCTCAGAAGGCTTCGCTCTGCGCTTCAAAAATCTTAGTTTAATGGTCCAGAATGAATAGTAATACTCATAGCACGTACTCGTCTTGACTTGAGTCTTTCTTTTTTGCTCATGGCATCTGCCACCACGTTCACCTTGCCCGAGTGGTATTTGATCTCACACTCGTAGTCACTGAGTAGCTCGATCCACCACCTTTGGCGCATATTTAAATCTTTCTGGTCAAATATGTACTGGAGACTCTTGTGGTCAGTGTAGATAACACTTTTCGTCCCATAAAGATAATGTCTCAAGATTTTAAGAGCGAACACCACCGCACCCAATTCTAGGTCATGGGTGGTATAATTTTTCGCATGCTTCTTCAACTGTCTTGACGCATATGCTATAACTTTGCCCTGCTGCATCAGCACGCTCCCAAAACCTTGTTTAAAGACAGAAAAGAGAGAAAAAGTGAAAAAAGAAAAACAGACAGCATAAAAAAAAGAAAAAGCCCAAAAGAAAAAAAAAATAAAAAAAGAAAAAAAAAAAAGAAAAGAAAAAAAAAAATAGAAACAAGACAAAAAGCCAGAAAGCAGAAAGACAAAAAAAAAAAAAAAAAGAAACAAAAAAACAACGTAGAAAAAACCCAGAAAAAAAAAGAAGAAGCAAAGCAAGAAAAAAAACGAAAAAAAAAAAATAAAAAACAAAACAAAAGAAGAAGAAGGCAAAAGAAGACACCCAAAAACTAAGAGAAAGAGAGAAAAAAAAAAGAAAAAAACATAAAAAGACAGAAAACTGAAAGAGACAAAAAGAAAGAATAGAAAAAAAAAAAAAAAAACAAAACAGAAAAGACATAAGAAAAAAGAAAAATAAGAAACAAGAAGAGAGCAGAAAAACAAAAAAGAAAAACAAAACAGCAAAAAAAATAAAAAAAAGAAACCCGAAAAAAAAAAAAACAAGAAAAAAAAGAAGAAAAAAAAAAAAAGAAGAAATAAAAAAAAACAAAAAAACAAAACAAAAACAAGATCAAAAAAAGAAAAAAAAAAAAGACAACAACAAAAAATAAGACAACAAGAAAAAGAAAAGAAAAGCAAGAAACAAAAGAAAGGAAAAAAAAAAGTAGAAGAACAAAAGAAAATAAACAACAAAGCCAAAAAACGAAAACAAAAGAAAGAAAAAAAAGACAAGTAAAAAAAAAAAAAAACAGAAAAAAAAAGAAGAAGATGCCAAACAAGAAGAAAAAACAGAAAAAAGAAAAAAAGAGAAAAAGAAGAAAAAAACAAAAAAAAGCCATAGATACAAAGCAGAGAGAACAAAAAAAAAAAAACCAAACAAAAAAAAGAAACAAAAACAGAAACAAAGAAAGACAACACAAAAAGAAGCCAAAAAAAAAAAAACAAAAAATAACAAAGAGAAGCCAGAAAAAAACCAACAAAAACAAGAAGCACACAAAACGAAAGAAAAAAGAAAGAAAAAAAAAAAAAGAAAAGAAAAAAAACAAAAAAAAAAAAAAAAATAAAAACAAAAAGAAAAAAAAAAATAATACAAAAACAAAAAAAAAAAAAAAAGAGCAGAAAAAAAGAAGAAAACAAAGACAGCAAAACAAAAAATAGAAAAAAAACAAAAAAAAAAGCCAAAAACATAAGCAAAAGAGAAAAAAAAAAAACAAAAGAGAAAACAAACAAAAAAAAAAAGAGAACAAAAAACAAAAGAAAAAAAAAAAAAGGGTAAAAAAGAAAAAAAAAAATAAAAAACCAAGAAAAAAAAAAGAAGTAAGCAAAAGAAAGGCCATAAAAAACAAAAAATCAAAAAAAAAGACAAAAAAAAAAAAAAAAGAAGAAACCAAAAAAAACAAAACAAAGCGAGAAAAAAAAAAAAAAAAAACAAAAAAGAAAAGAATAACAAAAAAAAAAAAAAGAAGAGACAAAAAAAGGAAAAAAAAAAAAAGAGAAAAAAAATAAAATAAAATTAGAACTAAAAAAACACTAGTAAAAGCAAAAAGAAAGAAGCCACAAAAAAAAAACAAAACAACGAAATTAAAAAACAGGAATGAAAAACAACAAAAAAGCAAGAGAAAAAAGAAAAGAGAAATAAACAAAAAGAAAAAAAAAAAGAAAACAAAAAAAGAAAACAAAAAAAGAAAAACAAAAGAAAGACAAAAAAAAAAAAAAGACAATAACAAACAAAAAGACAATGATAAACAAAAAATAAAAAGAGTAGAAGGAAAAAAAAAAAAAAGACAAGAGAAAAACAAGCAAAAATAAAAAAAAAAAAAGAAGAAAGAAACAAAAAAAACAAAAAGAAATGAAAACAGAAACAAAGAAAAGAAAAAATAAAAAGAGAAAGAAAAGGATATTACAAAAAAAAAGATCAAAAAAAAAAAAAAAAAAAGGAAAAAGAAGAAAAAACAAACAAGAAGCAAAGAAAAAAAACAAAAACAAAAAACATAGAGAAAAAAAAAACAACAAAAAGAGAGAAAAAGGAAAAAAAAAAAAAAATATACTAAAAAAGATGAGAAAAAAAAAACAAAAACAAAAGACAAACAAGAAGGAAGTAAAAAAAAAAAAAAAAAAAAAAAGAAAAAAAAAAAAAGAAAAGCAAAACAAAAAAATAAACAAAAAAGAAGAAAAAAAAAAAGAAAAAGAAAGAGGAGAAGAAGACGGAGACAGAAGAAGAAAGAGGAAAAGAGAAAAAAAAGAAAAAAGAGGAAGAAAGAAAAAGGAAGAAAAAAAAAAAAGACAACAGAAAAACATGGAACAAGGAAACAAAAAGCAAAAAGCAAAAAAACAAAAGAAAAAAAGAAACCTAAAACAAAAAAACAAATCCCAAAAAAAGACCAAAAAAAGACAGACAAAAACAAAAAGACAAAATAAGAAACAAAAGACAAAAAAAAGAAGAGCATAAAAAAAGAGAAAAAGAAAAAACAAACAAAAAAAAAAAATAAAACAAAGAAAAGACAGAAAAAAAACAAGAAAAACAAAAAAAAAAAACAAAAAAAAAACAAAACCAAGAGAGCAAAAAAAAAAAACAAAACAAAAAAAGAAAAAGCAAAAGGAAAAAAAAAAAAAAAAAAACCAGAAAAAAAAAAAAAGAAGCAACAAACCAAAAAAAAGGAAAACAAACAGAGGCATACAAAAAAAAAAAAAAAAAAAAAAAAAAAAAAAAAGGAAAACAAAAACGCCAAAAAAAAGATAAAAAGGAAAACCAAGCAGTAAAAGAGGAGCAAAAAAAAAAAAGAAAAGTCACAGGAAAAAAAAACAAAAAGAGCCCAAAGAACAGAGAGAGAACAAAAGAAAAGAGAAGCAGAAAAGAAAAAGAAACAAAAAAGAAAAAAAAAGAAGACTAAACCAAAAAAAGAAAAAACAAAAAAAAAAGAAATAAAAAAACAAGACAGAACAAAAAACAAAAAAAAAAAAGAGAAAAAACACAAAGAGGAAGACACAAACAAAACACAATAAAAAAATACAAACGAAAAAAAAAACAAGAGCCAAAAGAAAAACAAAACAAAAAAAAAAACATGAAACAAAAAGTCAAGAGCAAAAAAAAGAAAAAAAGAAAAAATAAAAATACGCAGAAGAAAAGCCAAAAAAAAAAAAATAGAAAAAAAAGAAAAAAAAAAAAAAAAGGAAAAAAAAGCGAACAAAAAACCAAATAGAAGAAAGAAACAAAAAACTAACAAAAAAAAGAACAAAAAAAAAAAAAAAAAAAACAAAAAGAAAGAAAACCAAGAGAAAAAAAAACAAACACAGAAAAAAAGAAACAGCAAAAAAAGAGAAAAACACCAAAAAATGCAATTGATCACCCTTAGTAGGCTGCAAAGATCTGTTTAGTTTGGGACTCTCATGTATTGTCTTGTAAATTTTGATAGAATGGCTCCTAAGAGGACATCAACATCTGCAGCACCATCCATGACTCAGGCCGCCATCAGGAAACTAGTTGTTGATAGTGTTGTCGCTGTAACACCCCCGAAAATCAGGACAACGCAGCGGAATGGTAGCATTGGGGTGCTACTTTAGGGAACAAAACACAAGTCACGGAAAACGACCTTAAAATGGACGTTTTAAATAAAGTCATATTCTATTTAATAAAAGATCAGAGTTGCAACAGGTTTCATTTATAATGTATTAGAAAACATTGTCAAAACGTTTGACGAAGTATACAAGTATTAACCTTCAAGAATATAATCCGCGCGGACTCGAATGCTCCCATGCTCCACAAGCAAAATAGTAACCATAAAATACATGCTAAAACGTCAACTATAATGATGGTGAAATACATAGGTTTAATTAAAAACAGTACTTGAAATATTAAGAATATTTCAGAAAAAAAGAAAAGTAGCGTACAACATTTAAAGTGTTATATCCGAAATCCAGTCCGAAATCCAAGTAGTGATTCAGTAAATCAAGAAGTATTTAAAAAGTGGACCACAAGATCGAAGTAAGGGTGACTAAGTACGTATTCCGACAGTCCAAAACAATATAAGGTAGACAAGAGAATCACATTCATCAAGTCTAAAGTAAAATATTAATTGCACTAGAAAGCACATGACACCGAAAACCTTAACGTACTTCAATCAAGAGATTGGAATGCCCCGTAAAAGTTGATTTGCTGCCAAACACCTTGAAAGTTATATCAAGAAATGTTAAATGCACCTGAGTCAAACTAGTGGACCCAAGGAAATGTGGGGAATTGTCAATCCCGACGAGTCTATCCACAACACACGCGCTCACCGACACTAAGCAACTGACGGTTCATGATAAAAAGGGACTTAAGTGGCATAGAAGAGTACTTAGGCAATATGATCAGGAAATAGCATACAGTTTTGAAACACTTGGTCCGTAGTAAAACAATCATGTCTAAAATTCATGGTTTCAAATATAGGTATTCACGATCTCAAATCATGTAGTAAACAAATCAAGCTTTAATAAAAATAGTCATGTAACACTTATGTATAGAAATCAATAAGTTTGTGTAGTAAAACGAGCACATATTCTCACCCCAAAAACAGTTTAAGAAAACCATTAAAAGAGAAAAGGTGGGGCTATGAACTCACAAAGTATTGAAAGGTAATTGTACTGTAGTAAAATATACAAGTTTGTAAACGAGCATGTATTCCCCTCGCGGGTTTATAAAACATTGAAAAGATTGAAATGCGAGACTATGAACTCACAAAGTATTGAAAGGTAATTGTACTGTAGTAAAATATACATTAGGTAAAAGATCATGTATTTCCCCTCGCGGGTTTTATAAAAACATTAAAAAAGATGAAATGCAGACTATGAACTCACAATGTATTGAAAAGGAAATTGTACTGTAGTAAAATATTTATGAGTTTGTAAAAGAGCATGTAATTCCCTCAGCGGGTTTATAAACATGAAAAGATGAAATTGCGAGCTAAGAACACACTGTAGTGAATGGTAATCAACAAGTATAACACAATAGAAAAATGCGTCACGAAGGAATCCGAAGGCAACCTAAATTATCATAGGTCGTATAAGTACCGAGTACTTGAATATAATCTTATAGTTGTTACATCGTACTATCGTTCGGGCTATCATAATTTAAGCGTTTAGTAAAACTGGCGTAACTTTCGCGTTTTAAACCCGATTCTCGCGTTTCTTATGCCCATCTTTTCGTACCAAGACGAGTTATCATAAATCGACATTTTTGAATTTCGGACCTACTGGTGAACAGTAAAAATTACTGTTCACATCAGACCTTAGGTATATTTTTATCGATTTAATTGTCGTAAAACCCGTAAACGTCGTATTTTATTCGTTATAGCTCCGTTTTTAACGATTCTTTCGAGGACGTTCTCGTATTTGAAAGTTCTACATTTTTATGAGGTTTACAAAAATATAACTTTCTGTCATGAATAGTAACTTTTATAAAAATAGTTTTATAAAAGTATTAATTGTCGTAAACTCGCGAAATTCATAACTCGTTCGTTATTAATTGAAAAATTACGATTCTTATCATTTTGGAATCCTAAAAATGTGTATTATTTATTAAAAATATCAACACTTGCTGTTTAAAGTTTTTATAAAAATGTTTTTATAAAAATTCTTTTACGACTTCGTTTATTAACGTATAACTCGTTTTTAACATAACTTTTTCGTTATTAATCCGTTTAACAAGTTTCTTACCTTTTCGGAATCGTCGTGAAATGTATTATCTCATAAAAATATAAAATGGACATGTTAAATGTCGAATTTTGGACAGAATGTTTAGTTGATTTTGTTAAGTCTATATATATCTTTGTTTTCATACTTTTCCACTTTAACATATAAACTATAAGTGTACAAGTGTATTTCTTCCAACATAACTTTATTTTAGTGTTCTAATAACATGATTAAAAGTCCATAATAAATCTTAACTTGACTTATGTATTTCTTTAACTTGAAACATATTAAGAAACTATAAAAACCCTAATTATCCCATGATCATGTTTACACCAAATCAACATGATACAATATTTTATCATTATTTTTAACATGATATATGTAATATCACAACATATATAAAAGTAATCCATATGATTATTTCAAGTTTAAATCTCATTTTCATGATAAAATCCTAAATGGTGATATGAGCTAAATAGAATAATCATATGCATAAAAATGAAAGTTATAAAAACATAAAGAGTTTAAATAGACCTTATGAGGTATGATGATGATGAGAAACAAATGCTAAACCCGTGTTTAGCCTTAAAATACAAGCTTGCACTTAAGAAAACCCTTATTTTCTTAACAAAACCCTAATCTTGATTTCTTGCTTCAATACTTGTAAATAATTAATCAAGGCTTCAAAATACTTTGAGGTATCTTAGATATGATATGAGAGTGTATGTAAATAGGTTATAAAAATTTTGTATGGATTGTTTGAGATGGCTTATTGAGCCGTGAGCTCTATAGAAGAAAAAGGGAGAGTTTGTGAATTTTCTCTAAGTGTTTATACATGAAAGTGCTAGTTCTCTTATGTATAGATTGCAAGTATGGTGCAAGGTATGGTCTAGGAGTCAAAGTAAGGTGCAAGGGATGGTATTTAGTCTTAGGTATGGCCCTAGTATGGTCTTGGTCAAGGTATGGTAAGTATGGTGTGCCATAAATGAAGTATGGTGTGAAATTTGACCAAGATGCAAGTATAATGTCATTTTTCATGTATATATTTGTATATGATGTATGATTTTCGGCAAAAGTAAGATATACATGATATATTTATGTAATTTTTATGTATTGGGTATAAAAGTGGGTATTTGTTGAAGCGTAGAAAAGTTTTCGTGGTTCCGGGAGTGCCTAAACGCAATTTATCGCGAAACGTATACACTTTACGTATCCGATAAAAATAAAATGAACAAAGTTAATAATTATCCTCAAAATAATTATATAACCCTTGCTTGATATAAACATTTAATTGTTTGATGCCCGTTTACATTGAACGCTAATTTTTAGCTTACGCGATTTAGCTTAACATTTATGATTTAAAGCAAATGCGTACAATACAAAAGGTACATTGTGGATTTATCGACGTCGTCAATGACTTGAAAACACAGGGTGTTATATCGACTACCGTGAGTTGAATAAGCAGACAGTGAAGAATCGTTATCCACTCCTAAGGATCGACGATTTATTTGATCAACTCCAAGGATCCAGTATTTATTCGAAGATAGATCTGAGATCGGGTTATCACCAGCTTAGAGTACGAGAGCAAGACATTCCAAAGACGGCATTCCAAACTCGGTATGGACATTACAAGTTCAGGTCATGCCATTCGGACTGACAAATGCACATGTGGTATTCATGGACCTCATGAACCGAGTGTGCAAGCCTTACTTAGATAAGTTGTAATTGTCTTCATTGATGACATACATATTTATTCTAGGAACGATAGGAACACAGAAGAACCATCTTAGGCAATTTTGAGTTGCTTAAGAAAAGAAAATTGTACGCTAAGTTTTCATAAAGTGAATTGAATTCCGAGGTACACTTCCTTGGTCACGTCATTGATAGCAGAGGTATTCATGTGGATCCAGCCAAGATAGAATCTATCAAAGATTGGGCATCTCCTAAGACACCAACAGAGATCCGCCAATTTTTAGGTCTTGCTGGGTACTATCGAAGGTTCATCGAGGGATTTTTGAAGATTGCTAAACTAATGACAAAGCTCACTCAGAATAGAATCAAGTTTGATTGGGGTGAAAAGGAAGAGAACGCGTTTCAGTTAATAAAGCAGAAGTTGTGTAGTGCGTCAATTTTGGCATTACCTGAAGGAAGCGAAGGCTTTGTGGTCTATTGTGATGCTTCACGTAAAGGCTTAGGCATTGTGTTGATGCAGAGAGAGAAGGTGATTGCCTATGCCTCTCGACAACTGAAAATTCATGAGAAGGACTACACCACTCATGATTTAGAACTTGGATCGGTGGTATTTGCTCTAAATATATGGAGACACTATCTATAAGGAACCAGATGCACAATGTTCACTGACCATAAAAGTCTACAACACATTCTCAATCAAAAGGAGCTTAACATGAGGCAACGCCATTAGCTTGAATTGCTAAGTGACTAAGATTGTGACATTCGTTATCATCCAGGGAAGGCAAACGTAGTGGCTGATACATTAAGCCTTATATTATTTTTAAAAAAAAAAAGGACGGATTGAGACACTGCGGGTTCGAACCTTGGTTATGACTATTGGCTTGGATCTTCCCAAATGAATTTTAGAAGCTCAGATCGAAGCCCAGAAACCAGAGAATCTTGTGAATGAAGATGTAGGTGGTATGATCAGAAATGATATACCCAAGAAAAGGTTGGAACCATGCGCCGACGGAACTTTATGTTTACACGGCAGGAGTTGGTTACCTTGCTATGGAGATTTAAGATCTGTGATTATGCACGAATCTCACAAGTCGAAATACTCTATCCATCCCGGTTTCGAAAAGATGTACCAAGATGTGAAGAAACTGTATTGGTGGCCAAACATGAAGGCTGACATCATCGCTTATGATAGCAAGTGCTTGACATGTGCGAGGGTCAAGGCCGAACACCAAAGGCCATCAGGGCTATTAGTACAACCAGCGATACCTGAATGGAAGTGGGATAATATCACGATGGATTTTATCACCAAACTTCCAAAGTCGTCACAAGGTTTCGACACCATCTGGGTGATTGTGGATTGACTTACGAAATCTGCTCACTTTTTGCCAATAAGGGAGAATAATCCATTGGAAAAGTTGGCAAGGTTGTAGCTGAACAGGATAGGAGTATGACACGGGATACCTGCTTCGATTATCTGTGATCGTGATGGAAGATTCACATCCAATTTCTAGAAATCATTTCAGAAAGCTTTGGGTACAAATATAAGTATGAGCACTGCGTATCATCCAGAAACTGATGGCCAGAGTGAGAGGACTATTCAAACTCTTGAGGACATGCTACGTGCTTGCATGATCGATTTTGGCAAAGGCTGGGTTAAACATTTGCCATTGGCCAAGTTTTCATACAACAACAGTTATCACGCTAGCATAAAGGCCGCACCTTATGAGGCACTGTATGGTCAAAAATGTCGATCACCGGTGTGCTAGGCCGAAGTTGGGGAATCCTAACTGACTGGTCCTGAATTGATCGAGGAAATAACAAAAAAGATTGTCCTGATCAAGCAGAGGATGCAATCCGCTCAGGATCGACAAAAGAGCTACGTTAATTTGAATCTTTTATATGGTGGTCTATTATATCCATCATTAATTAGAATATTTCGGAAGCGAAAGCCGAGAGTTCGAATTGGGGATAGGGTTATCTCAAGTCTCAAAATTGAAAGGGGTTGTACGGTTCGGCAAGCGGGGCAAGCTGAACCCGAGATATGTCAGACCTTTCAAGGTGTTAGCCAAAGTTGGGAAAGTTGCCTACAAGCTGGAACTTCCCCAAGAGTTGAGCAGAGTTCATCATACTTTCCATGTGTCTAATCTGAAGAAATGTTACGCTGACGAACCACTAGTCATGCCGTTAGAAGGAATTCACGTTGACGATAAGCTCCAGTTGGTGGGAGAGCCGGTTGAAATCATAGAACGGAAGATCAAACGATTGAAGCGAAGGCGGATACCATTGGTTAAGGTTCGCTGGAACTCTAGGAGGGGTCTTGAGTTCACCTGGGAATGTGAAGATTCGTTCAAACAGAAATACCCACAGCTCTTCACAAACCGGGCTTCGTCATCCACTACAAGGTCTTAAGCTTTAAGGACAAAGCTCTTTTAACGGGTGGAGACTGTAACATTTCTCAATTTCAGGTCATTTTACGACTCCTATTATTCGTCACTATTTATTTTGGTCCGATACGCGTTTACTTTTAAATTAACTTTTAAGCTAAATCGCGTAGACTAGAAATAATCATTTAACGTAAACGGTCACCAAATAAATTAAGGTTTACGTCAAACAAGTGTTATATAATTATTAAGAAGATAATTATTAAATTTGCGTATTTTATTTTTATTGGTCACGTAAAAGGCTTACGTTTCGCAATAAAATACATTTAGACACACCCCGGAAATACCTAAACTTACCTAGACTCAAACCAATACCCACTTTTAATCCCTAAACACAAAATTTATTATATTTTGTGTTGATAACCCATGTTGGCCGATTATTGGCAAATGAAACCCATAAACCTTTTGTCACATGTGCTAAATCAACTAGAAATCTTCCTAAGTACTTGTACATCAAGGTTTTAATTAAGACTTGTACTAAATGTCCCTAGTTAGCCTTAATACACAATGGATAATAACCTTTTGCTCTCTTTCTCTCTTGGAAACCCGCGGCAACATACAAGCTTACACAAACCATGAAATCTTGTCAAATCCTAGGTAAATCTTGTACAAATATATGGTAATTAAGGATTGTACTAGGTTGTATTAGCAAAACCATTAGAGAGTAACTAGAAACCTCAAAACCACTAACCTAGGGCACGGTTTGGTTTGATTGTGGGACTAGGAAATGTAACTAGTTCTCATGCCTATATATACACACTCACATTTACCTTAAACACTTCTTACAACTCTTAAACCCTCTCTTAAACAAGAACCACCCTCATTTCTCTCTTCTACAATTCGGGTCACACATAATCGAACCCCTACGCACCCTCAAATTCATTTCCAAACACTCAAAGGTTCATCCTAAGCACGTCTAAGGACACACAAGGGGTATTAAAAGCTTTAAAGCTCGCATTTAATACACACACGGGTGTATACACGAATCGGGTTGCTTGCCTAACTCAAATTCAAATCTTTAGGACCTTTGTAAGTCGTACTAAGTCATTTATGTTCATAACTCATTCGTATTATAATTGTTTTCTTCTTATCTCTCGTATTTCTCTTGGATAGTCAAATAGGTCAGGATTAGCTTGTGTGTAACGAGCTAACGTGAACCCATGCATAATCACGTGCGTATGCATGCTTGTATATGACATGTGTGGTGTTAAAACAAGTTAAAACATATAAAAACATATCTTAAAATCAAGCCACAACATAATGGGTAAGCTTAAACGCGAGAATGGAATGTT
>BQNB010110966.1:0-22448 GCA_026074375.1 Tanacetum coccineum
GCCTGAGTAAAATAACGTGTATAAATCACCTATAGGAATGTATAAATCGCCTTTAGAACACGTATAATTCGCCTGAATGAAGAAATACGTATAATTCGCCTATGTAACACGTATAAATCACCCAAAACCCTACGAAACTCAAAAATCAAAAATCTTAAAAAGACTTATTTTTTGATGTTTTTAACCGATTTTTCTTGTACTTCTTAACTATATAAGACTATTAGAACCTTAAAAACACAGACTTGAACGTTTTTGACACGAAAAATTTTAAATCAAGATTCTTGGTACAAAACCCTCTTTTTAACCAAAAAGACTCAAAAAAGATGATATTTTTTAGGGTTTTTGAAAGATTTTTTTGTACTTTTAGTCTAAACTAAGATAAATAAGAAAGAAAGTTAAAATATTTATGGTTTTTAAACCCTCAAAAGGTGAAAACCTTTTGATGGATTCGAACCAAACTCACGCCTAAAATGAGTATAAAAACCACACACAAAAACCCCATGGCTCTTGATACCAATTATAGAATATCTTAACACAAGTATGAAATGATTCACTTAGAGTTTTAGAGAGAGAAAGAGATGGTTGGATGAACACTTAGAGAGATGAAGTAAAATGATAATATTAGCTTAGTGAAAGTGTGACAAATGAACAACTAACACCCTCTCCAAGCTATGGAGAGGGTTTATATATGACTTACTATGGCCGAATATGGACTCATAGTGGGCTTATCCATGGGCCTTTGGCTCGGTTAGCTTTCTAACTTAACCATACAACTTACTACGAGCTATGACTAACTATATTGGTAGTGACCGACACTTTTTCGTATTTCTAACAATCAGTGAACACGACACACTTTGTTCCGTATAGATAGCGTATCCAAATCTTTAGAGCGACACTACTGCTCCTAACTCCAATTTATGAGTTAATATAATCGCCCCCCCCCCACCCCCAAACATGTGTGTTGTTTTAGTTCTTCTCATGAATTTTTGTTGTCGTGATGCGTAAGCAATCACCTTCTCGTTTTGTATTAAGACAACACCTAATCCTTTATGTGAAGCATCACAATAAACAATAAAGTTCTTAGCTCCTTCAGGTAAAGCCAAGATAGCTGCACTACACAATTTCTACTTTAATAACTGGAAAGCGGCTTCTTGTTTGTCACCCTAATCAAACTTGACCTTCTTCTGGGTTAGCTTGGTCATTGATTTGGCGATCTTTGAAAATCCTTCAATGAACCTTTGATAATAACCAGCAAGACCTAAAAATTGATGAATCTTCATTGTAGTCTTAGGAGAGGCCTAATCTTTAATAGACTCGATCTTGGCGGGATCCACATAAATGCCCTTATTGTTAATCACGTGACCGAGGAACTATACTTTAGGAATCCAAAATACAACTCCTCTTTCTTAAGCAACTCTAAGATTAACTTAAGATGCTCTTCATGTTCTTGCTTGCTCTTTGAGTAGTTCAGAATATCGTCAATAAAGACAATGACAAATTTATCCAGATATGGCTTGCACACCGGATTCATGATGTCCATAAATACAGTCGGCGCGCTAGTCAAACCAAATGGCATAACTTGAAATTCATAATGGCCATAACGAGTTCTAAAAGCAGTCTTCGGGATGTCTTCTTCATGAACTATCAGTTGATAATAACCTGACCTCAGGTCGATCTTTGAGTATACACTCGACCCTTGAAGTTGATCGAACAAATCATCAATCCTTGGTAGCGGATAACGGTTCTTCACCGTTAGCTTATTCAATTCCCGATAATCAATGCACATACAGAATGATCCATCATTCTTCTTGACAAACAAGACCGAAGCTCCCCAAGGTGAGGAACTGGGTTTTATAAAGCCTTTGTCGGAAATTTCCTACAGTTGATTCGATAATTCTTTCATCTTGGACGAGGCTAATCGATAAGGCACCCGTGCTACAGGTACAGCACCAGGTACCAAATCAATTTGAAATTCCACTTGTCGGGTTGGTGGAATACCCGACAAGTCCTCTGGAAATACTTCAGGGATATCTTAAACAATAGGTACGTCTTCAAGTCGCTTCTCCCCCTACTTGTCTTCTGCCTTCTTCATGGTAATATGTGTCAAAAAGACTTGACATCCTTTCAGCAAATATTTCTGAGTTTTGGTGCACGAGATGATGTTTAATCGCGACTTAGTGTCCGTTGTTGCTTCCGTCACCACGAGCAATCAAGATTTCATTTCCAAAGGGAATACGAACGGTCTTCTCATCACAGACATTTACAGCATGATATTTTGATAACTAGTCCATGCCAATTATGACGTCCAAACTACCAATCTCTACGGGCATTAAATCAATGTTGAATGGATGATTTAGTGGTATGCGTTTAATTACACATACCTTTTTCCATTAAAAACGAGCTAAAATGACCAAAAACGTACCAAAAATAGAAAAAAATTTTTTTTTTTGTATTTTAAAAAAAAAAAAATGAATGATTTTTTACTTATATGTGCAGAAATGGATATCCTGAAGAAGAGAAGGACGAAAAATCAAGCAAAAACGGACAAAACCGAGCACGGAATGGAAAGGCGTGAAAAGACAAAGTCAAATCGAAGCCAAAGTCAACAAAAAGTCAAGTCAAAGTCAACCTCGAGAAGTGGCATGGGATAGAGCATCGAAAACCGAACCCGAAAACCTAAACTGCCAAAAGTGGGCCCACCCGTACCCACCTAGTGGGCCCGGGTCAGTCCACTTATATATTACACTCAATTAAAAGCCAAAAAATTAAATCCTGGCCCAAATAATCAAAACTGGCCCAATCCCTAATACCCTTTAACGATTGTTAACCAACACCCTTTTATACTCACACCGTTAGTCCTTCAAGGAGTAACAATGTTAGTCCAAAAGGACTAACGGTGCAACCCCAACCTAACACCAGGGACTAATTATGCAAAGTGCAAGGACATCTATTGCAAATATGCATTACACGTTGAGGGGCCTTATTTGTCAACTCTCATAAAACTTATACCCTGTATCAACACTATATATCTCTCCTATTTTTCCCGCCAACACCATGTTGTCACTATTCACTCACCCTGCCACCACCATAACCTGCCAAACCTTCACACCCCACAACCCATGTGCTAACCTTGGTCCCCCCCCCACAACATAAAATGACAAACCATGGTGGCAATCCTAAAGTTTCCCATTGGAAGATTAATTCAAGGGTTGGATTGAAAAGACTTGGGCTCAAAGAAAAATTAAAGGTCAAGATTGAAAGTTTGAAGATCTCAGCAAACTAGCACAACAAACACAAGTGCTGAAGACACTCACATAATATAAAAAGAGGAAAGAAGACAGAGAAACTATGTCAAGTAGGAGTAGATTAATTTAATTTTTTAAATGTTTTTAAATTTGTGTTTTTAGTCTTTTAAATGTTGTCATTTAAGTTTTGAAGCCTTGTACTCTTTTTAATATTAATGCTAAATTCAAGTTTTTAAGTTATCTAAAATCTTGTCTTTTAAATTTTATGCACTCAAGTAATTTCATGTTTACAACTCTTTTCCATAAGCTCTTTTAAGGTTATACAAGCTGTTTTAGTCATAAAAGCATTTACAAAAGCTTTGTATGAATGTACTGTTTAATTCAGAAAGGAATTTGGAATTTTAAGCTTTTTGGAAGATAACCTGAACATGGAAGAGCTTATGGGTTTATTATAGTGCTTATTTATAAGCTGGGTAGGTCTTTAGAGCTTATTTAGGTCCTTTAATCCCTGTTTAGAGCAAGGGATCAAGTAAGTTTCCTTTTTCATATTTTCCTTATTACTATACAAGTGCTTATTAACTGCTTACATCTGCTTATTTTGTTCTTATTAGTGCTTATTTATGTCTCTATATGCTTATTTGTCTCTTTTTATTGCTTTGATATCCTTGGTTTTAGTTATTAACAAACGTCCATTATATCCCTAATCTGCTTAATGTCTTTAATCTCTAGTTTATGGCTATTTGCTTTTCCTTTTTTGCTTAATTTAGCTAACTTTTGCTAGGTAAACCCCTGTTTTTAAGACTTTTTTCTTATCTTGCCCTCTATCATTTTAAAATCAATTTTTGCCACTTAAAGGGTGTTTGGCACTAGAGCAAAATGATCACATTGAGCTCTTATTGATTTGGTCACTAAGCAAATAACAAGCTTTATTAAGTAAATCTCATCTGTTTTGAAAGGTTGTTAAACTTAGAATTCTCTTTTTTTTAAAGTCCTTAGTAACCATTGTTTTAATCTGTGGTTTTATTAGTTTAATGATTTAGCTTATCTGTTTAGTTTTTGATTTAGTGCTTTGTGTTTACATTTTCTTGCTTGTTTTTTTATCTAAAATGCAGTAGAACTAAGCTGCATTAATTTGGCAATTTCCATTTGTATTCTGAGTTTAAAACAGCCACAATTTTCAAGTTAAGTTCATAAGTTCAAATCCCAATTTTCTATATCAATTTTCAGTGAGAGAAAGTTTGATTAAAGGTCTGATTTCTATTTTATAAGTAGTTTGTAGTGTATGCTTGAGCTGTTTGTGCTTATTTTATGTTTTTACAAGCTTTTTCTAGCTTAAATTTGGCTTGCCATTAGCAACTTTGTGTCTTTTCAAAAAGTTGAAAACTCTAATCAGCAGCTACTGAGTATCTCTCCCTTTTTCATTTGCCGATTTCATGGATTAAATGAGTGTCGAATTTCTTGTTCTTTGCTGTTATAAAGAGCTTAATGTTCAGGCTTTTCAGTAGTATAAGTCATATGCCCATAAGGATCTTTTTAATAGATTAAAAATAAGCCCAAAGGTACCCCTTTAGGCTGTTTTCATTAACAATTTTGGCCAAACTGCTTATTAGCATTTTAGTGCTTATCAGTTTGATTTCTTGGCTTTTTATTGTTCCTAATTGCTCATTAGGTGTGCTTAGTTGTTTATCTTTGCTTATTTCCATTTTTCATTTGCTTAAATTGTTCTTAAAAAGCTTGTGTTTAAACCATTTGTTCTCAAAGTTAAAAGTTAAGCATTTTTTCTGTTTTCATTGAGCTTTTCCAGCTTATTCATAAGATTTCATAAAAAGTTCCAGTTATAAAATATGCTTATCTTTGTCTCTTCTTTAGTTTTGTAAAAAGAAAATTGAAAAAAAAAATGTTTTTTCAAAAAAGGAGGCCACAGGGGTCGAACCTGTGACCTCCCCTTTAACTAGCCAAGCAATTTAACACAACACTCTACTACAAAGTCGCCCTTGGGTCTTTTCAGTCGCAAACTTCACCTCCTTTATTCTTTTAGCCCCTTTTTCCCTTATAAGCTTATAAGCTGTTTTAGCTTATTAAGCAGCTTATTTGATAAGCTTCTTTCACCACTTCATTTTTATTTAATCCCTCACTGTTCAAGCTATTTTCAATGATTTTTCCAGATTTTGTTCATATTGTTTACTATTTTAATCATTTTTTCTTTATAAATCTGTTTTTAATTCATAATAAATAAAATAAAAGTCAAAAAAATATAATTCTTTTTTTCAAAATTTTCTTTTATCATTTAGCTCCTAGGAAAAATAGATTTACTTTCGTAGGGTCAATATTTCAAAATTTGGTTTTTTAAAGAACGGGATTCGATCCCGTTCTCGTTTTCTTTATTCTTACTTTTTAGTCATTTAGGATTAATTAAAAGTAAAAAACTCACTTTAGGTTTAAATTTTAAAAAATTAGGGTTTTTAAGTCGCGTTTTTACGTTCCCATTTTAGGTTTTAACTTAGATTGCTTTCGTTTTAGGGTATCTTTTATTTGTTTTTGCGTTTTTAATTGTAGAAATAGAATCCAATCCAATCTTTGATCATTCAACCACGCGATCACAAATGTTCTCGATTTTCAAATTCACGCCTCGTCGGGAAGAACGACCCGGGGGATTTTTGATCTTGCTTTGGATAAAAGTAATCGATTTGAATCTCTTGGAATACGTACTATACTATACTATAATTGAATCGTAATCATACCCTAAAAAGTCGGTTATCATTTTGGCGCCATTGCCGGGGAGGCCGTGAGACGATTATCGAGTTAAAGTTTGTTGTGCCTTGAAGACCCTTCCTTGTGAAGTTATTTTCTTTATAAAAATATAAAAATATAAAAATACAAAAATATTTTTCATTTTCTTTTATTAGTATATAAAAACAAGAAAAATACAAAAATAAAATAAAAACATTGTCCAAAATAAAGATAAACAATTCATCATCAATATAATGCTTTCCACTGAAGCATTATCATAATAAGTTCCCGAATCAAATATTAAAACTTGCCTTTTGTGTCACTTGCGAGGTACGACTCACCTTTAATTGATTAACAAACTACAAGAGGGGTATAAGCGGGATTTCCAAGGAAAAAAGAAAAAAAAAAGGAACTACAACCTTAAAGAGAAAGGTATTTTAATAGCTTCGCGCTTTCCCTACTCTTCTGCTCCTTTGGTGCGGTTTTCCTTTTAAAGAGTTACCCATGAAAAGCTCATGATTACTTGGATTTGAAGTGTCTTATTTCATTTTGTCCTTTAATAAAAATGAATTTGTTTTAAAAAACCTAAAAAACCCAAAAATAATTTTCTTTTTCTTCTTATCCATTTAATTTTTTTCTTAACCCTTTATATTGTTTAATTCTTATGGCGTCACTCGATGATTGTTTGAATCCCCTCTTCACGTTTAAAGAGTGTTCGTTTGGTGGAATTTTGTATAATAAAGAATGTTATTGTTCGTCTAACCAACGTCATTGCTTTCATTGTAAAGATGCGTTAGGAGATGGTTTTCTTTGTCGACGATGTACTTGTATGAGGTGTGGAAGTGGTCTTAGCAAAGGAATATGGAAATAATCCGAATCCGAATTCTTTAAATGATTCTCAAAATATTTCCGAGAACGTTCCACAAAGTCCTCCACCAATCACCCAAAATTGTTGTTACAAGTGTAAAGAACCGTTGGATGGCTTCTTTTGTCATCAATGTACTTGCAAGTCTTGTGGGAAAGGTGCTCATTATTGTTATAATTGTCCACCGCAAGTTCCGATTATCTCTAATCCGGAACCATGCAATAATCAAACCATTGATGAGCTCCCACAGACTTTGCCAAGTGTTCATCCGACATGCTATTCTTGAGATGAGAATTCATTCACTTATGATTCCAAACCTAATTTTGTTGATGATCGTGCCTACGTTATTTAACCAACACCGCAACCCCTTGACAATATTCTAATGATTTTGTGGAACGACATATTTTTTTTTTTTTCCCTTTTTTATATTATGGTCACGATTGTTCACCTCATGTTCCATTTACCTATAATCCGGAACCATGTTACACTCAAGACTTTAATTTCCCACAAAATTTTCATAGTTTTCAACAATATCTTTGTTGTACCCGTTGCGGAGGCCCGCATGAGACTTTTCAATGTCAACAAGTGATCTTCTACGAACCTTGTTGTGAAAATTGCGGAGGTCCTCACGAGACTTTTCAATGTGATCAATTGATTTTCGATGAGCCTTATTGTGAAAACTGCGAGGGACCTCATATGAGTTTTCAATGTCAACCGATGAATCAAAATTATTACGAACCTAATCCGTGTTATGATTCTAATTCTTTCGGTTTTGACCAATTCCAACCCCCGCAGTTTCCCGTCATTCATCAACCAATTCGTGAGAAAACTCATGCCGAATTGCTAGCAGAAGAACGGGCGGCTAACATTAATACTCAACCTATGCAGTATTCCGTCGTTCATCAACCTCCTCAAGAAGAAACGAGCAAGGAAGTTTTGCAAGCTAAAGATGACCTATTGAAATCTATAGAAACCTTTTTAAAGAAATTTAATCGTATATCTTTTAGAGAAACACCGAAGGTTTTAATTCAAGCTTGGAACAAATTTTCTGAAATTAAGCATGCTCAACCCAAATGACATCCATATGTGATATGGTTGGTCAAATTATGCAAAAGAAGGAAGAAGAAAGGCGAATTGCGGAAGAGCAAGCGGCTAAAGATCGATATTGGAAGATTCCCATTTGCTACGATGATGACGAGGACTATACCATTGCAATCACACCCGTCTTACCAACCAAGGAGCCCGTTAACTCTCTAAGTATGGGGGATGAGCATCTTGACACTATTCCGGCAACGGAATCGGACGAAGTAATAAAGTCTAGTGTTGAGAACCTTGTCCCAATCCCAAGTGAGTCCGAGGGTATTCTCGACAATGTGTGTGATGTGCCTCTTTGTAACAATCCTACCCCTCTTGAAGCTTTCAAAGAACATTCTGAGACTATCATCGATTCCAACAATGATTCTTCTTCGAGTGATGACGATTCTTATGAGAACATCGATTATGTCGATGCATCACCTCCCGATGATGAGATCGTCAGCTTAGAGGCGGTGGAGATTGTTATCCCGGAAGTTGGAGGGATCAATACCGATATTCTTCTAACAATCAAAGACGATATCCTTCGTGAAAAATTGTTAAATGTCAATCTTCTTATTGCTAACATCGAAGCATTAAAAGATAATCCCGCTCCATCTTCCGATGTTATGACCAAGTCTTCCTCCACATCTCTTAACCTTTTCTTAAAGGAGACTAACACCTTTGATAATTCTTCACCCGAAGCTGAAACCTTCTGATTTGATTTGGAAGAGATTAGTAGTGGCAGTACCACTACCCGTTCTGATTATTCTCTTCCGGATTATGAAGCTTTCTATTCTGATGACGATCATATTGGAGAAAAGAGTAGTGGCAGTACCACTACTCATGCTGATTTTTCTCAATATGTTTCGTTCATCTTTGATCTTTCGATCAATCCATTTCCTCCTACCGATAGGAGTGATTTTTATCATGAGGAGTTCGCCGATGAACTTGCTCACATCATATCTCCAGGCTTTTTTTCTCCATAAGCACCTAACCGGAATTAATTACGTGTCTTATTTTTTTGAGATTAAACTTAAATCAAATCATTTTTAATGGGTAGTAAATAGCAAAAAAAAAATAGTCTTAGTTCAAACTCATACTTGAATTTTTCAAAAAAGGAGCCTCTCTATAAATAAAATAAAAATAAATAATAATAATAATAATAATAAATAATAAAAATAAAAATATATATGATTAATAAAATAAAAAAATAATAAAAACTGTGGGTTGATAAAATTTAATCTATCTCTTGCCGCTCACAACCGATGATGGTAGTCTTCTAAAGAAAAGGCCAAAGTAAGAAAAAAAAACAGAGAACTGATAAAAGTTTTCTGCATCTTGCCGGCTCACAACCGATGTTGCAGCCTTCTAAAAGGTCGAGGGTTACAATTGCATAAATGTTATGTTTAATATTAAGTTTGAATTAATAAATAGATTTCTTTTTGATAAATTTAAATATGCTTTTAAACTTTGACTATTCTATTTTAAGTCTTTAAGCTATGTATATACGGGAAACCTGAGAGTTTTTGAAACCTAAGGTCCGTGAGTCCCGATACTATGCATCTTGTCGGCTCACAACCGATGTTGCAGCCTTCTAAAAGGTCGAGGGTTACAATTGCATCAATGTTATGTTTAAATAGTAAGTGTAAATTAATAAATGTAAGGAAAATCTCTTTTTGTTAAATTTAAATATGCTTTTGAACTTTGAATATTTTAAGTTTTCTAAATAAGCTATGTATATACAGGAAACCTAAGAGTTTTTGAAACCAAAGGTCTGTGAGTCCCGATACTAGTCTCTGTGGGGTGTCAAAAGCCTGGTTACTTAGCCGAAAGGTTGGGATGTGCCGAGACGAAAGTCTCTACATGGGATGATCTCGCCTTCAAACTTATTATTCTCGGGTGAAACGTGAAACATAGAATTTTGCAATAAAAAACATTGATCCATGGTTGAAATTCGAAATGACACATTCACCTAAATATAATAATTGTCAGGAGTGAAAAGTTTACAAGTTACAAATATGAGTAGTGTTAGCATCTTAACTTGTATTTAACGGTGATTTTGTTTTAAGCTTAGTTTGGAATAATTGAAAAGTCGGGGACGACGAATTTATCTTGTTGGAGCATTTTAGGATTAAAGTGCGTCTTGTTCTATGATTCCAAATGAAAATAACGAAAGTCAAACATGGTAGTTAGAATGAGAAAAAGAAAATACAAAAATATTAGTGGAAATAAGTATATATTTAAAAATGGTAAAAACGGGGCTTCTCGAAGCTATTGATTCTTTATTTCCCCTCGATGAACACCTAGCTACTTTTTGAGGTTATTAGTTGAGGGGGATTGAGATTCTTGGTTTTCTTAAGTGTTTACTTATATCATTACGTGAGGACACACAATAGTTTAGTATGAGGGATTTTGGTATGCGTTTAATTACACATACATTTTTCCATTAAAAATGAGCTAAAATGACAAAAAACGTACCAAAAATGCATTGTATTTGTATGTTTTTACTTATATTGTGCATGAAACGGATATCCGAGAAAAGGACGAAAAATCAAGCAAAAACGGACAAAACCGAGCACGGAATGGAAAGGCGTGAAAAGACAAAGTCAAATCGAAGCCAAAGTCAACAAAAAGTCAAGTCAAAGTCAACCTCGAGAAGTGGCATGGGATAGAGCATCGAAAACCGAACCCGAAAACCTAAACTGCCAAAAGTGGGCCCACCCGTACCCACCTAGTGGGCCCGGGTCAGTCCACTTATATATTACACTCAATTAAAAGCCAAAAAATTAAATCCTGGCCCAACTCTTTATTATTATAACCCAGGCCAAATAAATATAACTAAGCCCTACCTATTTTAACAACCATTAGTCTATTACTCCCTTTTATACTTCTCATAGTTACTCCTTTAGGGACTAACTATGCAAACAACCTGCTAACTCTAGGGACCAAAGGTGTAAAATACAAGGACATGTATTGCAAAACCACACAACACCTTGAGGGACCAATTGTGCCAACTTCCAAAACTTTACCCAGTAACACATATGAACCTATTTTCCCACCAACTATTTATTGTCTCTCTCCCCCCCTCTGCAACACCACAACAAAACCCTTTAAACCCTTTACCACCAGACAAAACTATCCTTCTCACAAACCCCACCCCCACATGGCTCACATCCATGTTGGTAATCCCTAAACTTTCTATTGGGCAAGGAATGAAGACAAAGAAATTAAGGGTTCGGATCAATTGGTTTGGTGACCAAGGCTAATGGAGGGTCTAGATGAAGGCTTTGAACTCGCTCACTTAACTAACACAAGAAGCACACAAGCTGCAGACTTGGACAACATATAAAAAGAAAGAAGACATAAGAGATAGAAAATAATAGGAGTGGAGTAGTTGCTATGTTTTTAAGTTTTGTTTTTATTGTCATTTAAAATAACATTCTGTTGTTTTTAAATTTTTGAAGCCTTGTAAACTTATTTCTGTTTGAATTGAAATCTAAGTTTATGCAAAATTTTGTCAGTGTATTTTTAAATGATTAAATTGTTCTAGCTTATTTCTTGTTTGATATTTTGTTGTGTTTAGAGGAATGGGGTTTGTGGGCGTTTTTATTTCTTATTTACCTTCTTCTCCTACATTTTCTCTAATCTTTATTATGCTGTTTGTGTCTGGTTGCTAGAAAAATCTTGGCTTAATTCAGTATTTTCAAGTTTTTTTTCTTAACTTGCCATTTATCAGTTTTAAAATGCATTTTTGCCACTTAAAGGGGTGTTTGGCACTAGATGCAAAATGGGTCAATTTGGAGCTCTTATTGATTTGGGTCACAAAGGCAAGATTAACAAGCTTTATTAAGTAAATCTCATCTGTTTTGAAAGGTTGTTAAACTTAGAATTCTCTTTTTTTAAGTCCTTAGTAACCATTGTTTTAATCTGTGGTTTTATTAGTTTAATGATTTAGCTTATCTGTTTAGTTTTGATTTAGTGCTTTGTGTTTACATTTTCTTGCTTGTTTTTGATCTAAAATGCAGTAGAACTAAGCTGCATTAAGTTGGCAATTGCCATTTGTATTCTGAGTTTAAAACTGCCACAATTTTCAAGTTAAGTTCATAAGTTCAAATCCTAATTTTCTATATCAATTTTCAGTGAGAGAAAGTTTGATTAAAGGTCTGATTTCTGTTTTATAAGTAGTTTGTAGTGTATACTTGAGTTGTTTGTGCTTATTTTATGTTTTTACAAGCTTTTTCTAGCTTAAATTTGGCCTGCCATTAGCAACTTTGTGTCTTTTCAAAAAGTTGAAAACTCCAATCAGCAGCTACCGAGTATCTCTCTCTTTTTCATTTGCCTATTTCATGGATTAAATGAGTTTCAAATTTCTTGTTCTTTGCTGTTATAAAGAGCTTAATGTTCAGGCTTTTCAGTAGTATAAGTCATATGAACATAAGGATCTTTTTAATAGCTTAAAAATAAGCCCAAAGGTACCCTTTAGGCTGTTTTCATTAACAATTTTGGCCAAACTGCTTATTAGCATTTTTAGTGCTTATTAGTTTAATTTCTTTGCTTTTTATTGTTCCTAATTGCTCATTAGGTGTGCTTAGTTGTCTATCTTTGCTTATTTCCATTTTTCATTTGCTTAGATTGTTCTTAAAAAGCTTGTGTTTAAACCATTTGTTCTCAAAGTTAAAAGTTAAGCATTTTGTCTGTTTTCATTGAGCTTTTCCAGCTTATTTATAAGATTTCATAAAAAGTTCCAGTTATAAAATATGCTTATCTTTGTCTCTTCTTTAGGTTTGTAAAAAGAAAATTGAAAAAAAATGTTTTTCAAAAAAAGAGACCACAAGGGTCGAACCTGTGACCTCCCTTTGAACTAGCCAAGCAATTTAACACAACGCTCTGCTACAAAGTCGCCCTTGGGTCTTTTCTGTCAAATGCGTGCTTCCAACATATAAGCTAAATTTGAAAAAAATCCATTATCCGCTTTTTAAAAAAGCCGTCCGGCCCACAGGGCGCTAGATCACCTTGTGATCCTCCTTTTAACACTAAAGCCAAGCAGTCTAACACAAACTTTTGCTCACTAAGTGCCCTTGGGTCATTTTCTGTCAAAAACTCTGCACTCTTTATTCTTTTAGCCCTTCTTTTTTCCTTATAAGCTTATAAGTATTTTAGCTTATTAAGTTAGCTTATTTTGATAAGTTGCTTTCACCACGTCATTTTTTTATTTAATCCCTCACTGTTCAAGCTATTTTCCATGATTTTTCAGATTTTGTTCATATTGTTTACTATTTTTTTTTTAATCATTTTTTCTTTATAAATCCATTTTTAATTCATAATAAATAAGATAAAAGTCAAAAAAAATATAATTCTTTTTTTCAAAATTTTCTTTTATCATTTAGCTCTTAGGAAAAATAGATTTACTTTCGTAGGATCGATATTTCAAAATTTGGTTTTTTATAGAACGGGATTCGATCCCGTTCTCGTTTTCTTTGCGTTTTTAGCTTTAAACACCTTTGTTTTTGGTCTAGTTTTCTTTATTCTTACTTTTTAGTCATTTAGGATTAATTAAAAGTAAAAAAAATCACTTTAGGTTTAAATTTTGAAAAATTAGAGTTTTTAAGTCGCGTTTTTACGTTCCTATTTTAGGTTTTAACATAGATTGCTCTCGTTTTAGGGTATCTTTTGTTTGTTTTGCGTTTTTAATTGTAGAATTAGAATCCAATCCAATCTTTGATCATTCAACCACGCGATCACAAACGTTCTCGATTTTCAAATTCACGCCTCGTCGGGAAGAACGACCCGGGGGATTTTTGATCTTGCTTTAGATAAAAGTAATCGATTTAAATCTCTTGGAATACGTACTATACTATACTATAATTGGATCGTAATCAGACCCTAAAAAGTCGGTTATCATTTAGAAAATTCAAAGTGCAACCCCGTATAAGTGTATTAACCCAAATTATTTTGCCGTCATCTAACTCGACGTCATAACCATGGTCTAATGTAGTTGAGATGATATCAATCAAAGAATTAAATGCAGTAGACACGAAACTCCTATCGGCACCAGTATCAAATAAAATCGAAGCATAATGGTTGTTTAGAAGGAACGCACCCATAACAACATTAGAGTTCGTGTTTGTCCCTGCAGTCCCCACAGCATAAGCCCTTGCCACAGCTTTACCATTCCCAACTTGATTTCCCTAATTCTTGTTCTTTAATTTCGGGCAATTCCTCTTGTAATGCCCCTGAGCTCCACACTCAAAGCAAGTGAGAACCCTTTGATTTTCCCCTGGGGCTCTCTGGTTTTTGACAGCAGCAGGCTGGCTTCTATAGTCCCGGGCCAGATGGCCAGTACTTTTACAGTTGATGCACTTGGGAGCACACTGCCCATCGTGATGGTAGTTGCACTTAGGGCACAGAGGTTTAGATCACCATACACTTTCTTTTCCCTAGGCCCAGCAGTATAGGCCCTTGCTACATTATGCCTTTTGAAATGCTGCTGTTGGTTCTGGTTGTTCCTTGAAGTGTCATCAAGTTTCTTTTGCTTTCTGCCTGACGGTCAGCTAAACTACGGATCTTCTGATCCATCAGTTCAGTGGCAAACTCAATTGCAACCTGCATTGTCTTTGGCTTAGAAGCCATTACACTTCCCTGAATCATGTCGGGAAGTCCACCGACATACTTCTCGACCTCATCCAATTCTTCAGGATACATTCTTGAACACATTAGTGCCAAATCTTGGAAACGTTGGTTATAGCTCAACACATCAGTCCCTTTGACTTTTTGATTCCAGAGTTCAATCTCTAGCTTCTTGATCTCGCCTCTTGGGCAATATTTGACTGTCATCATCTTTTTCAATGTTTTCCATAGCATTATGTCTGCAGCATCATGACCAACAATCTTGACGTGGGAATTCCACCACGTCAGAGCACTGCCAAGAAGAGTGCAAGTAGCGAACTTGATCTGTCAAGCGATGGTGCAGTTGCTAATATGGAACACAGACTCCATCATCTCAAACCATTGAGTTAAACTAACAACTCCTTTAGTACCCTTGAAATTTAGGGGTTGACATTTAAGGAAGTCACTGTAAGTGCACTCACGAGCAGCTCACTTTGTCCTTCTGCTACCAGTTCCTGAATCGTAGCTATCATCACCATTTCTACTGATCCTGTTTGCTTCAATTTATGCCAATGCATCAACAACTCATTGGGCAATTAGTGCCTTAATGGCGGCATCAGTCATAGGCGCGGTGGTGGTTGTTGTGGTGGTTCTTTTCTTTGGTGGCATTTTCTTCAAAATCATAAGAAAATATAATACACATTAGGTTTCATACAATCATAAACACGGCATGACATATGCACAATAAATAAAATAAGATCACAACACATAGTGAAATATACAACCGAAGTGAAATCAACAATGACATAAATAAATCAACATTCATACATGACAACATCGATAATCATACATGATAGTTCTGATTACAACATGATCAGTACATATGAAATACAAAATAAAAATATGGTTCTAATGCCATGCTAGCTAGGAATTACCCATAATACATAGCATGCCATACAAGATAGCTAAAAGTTGATACAAAATCATACAACCTACTAGCTAAGAGTTACCCATAAAACTTAGCAGGTTATGCAGGATAGCTAACAAATGATACAATACTAACAGCTACTACCAGCATCAACTGGTCCATCCTGAGGTCCTGCCTTTGTAGTGTGTACAAGCTCTCTGAACTTGTCATGCTTGTGCAGAATGTGGCTCGTCAGTCTGTCCTCATCTCTAATCATCTGCCTCTGTAATACATCAACATCTCTCTGCAAGGCTCTAATCTGGGCCTCCATGGCTGGCTCCTACTCTCAGAGTGAGCCTATGCCTGTTGGGCAATAACAGTCTCACGCTCATAAGAAGAAGCCATCGAGCAAAATTATCTCCTCTCTCTTGTTAATAGAGAAACCTGAGCTCTCAGCAAAGCTCAGTCATTCTGTACGTCCTCACAACGCACATAAAGCTCCTGAGCATCCTGCCTCTGAGTAGCAGCAAGATCTGTAACCCTCTCATTGACCTCCCCTATGGTGGTCATCGCTCTACTCTCAGCAGCACGGATACTAGCATCCACAGATTTAATGAATCCATAGTCAACACTACTAGTCAATGCATGCCCAGTCTGCCTAGTAGCAGCAGCAGCCAAACTCTACCCGACCTTAAACTTAGAAGCGGGAGTAGAGAAACAGGCTCTCTTCCAAAGCGGCATGTCTGCCTCGGGAATATCATCTCTGTGTGTAGTAGATGGTAGTAATAGGGGTGGTGATGGTATCTCTAATGGAAGGTGGGTGGATGGTAATGCAGCTCTCAACCGAATCCTGGCTGCTCTGTAGCCCAGTGGTGCCTCAGCATAGGCAGGGCTAGTATGGGTAGGTGGTGATGGTAGAGGTAATGCTGGTGAGGGAATCTGGGGGGGTAGAGATGATAGTAGAGTAAGTGGAGATGGTGGCGGTGATGGAGGTGTAAGTGCAACAACATACTTAGCGATGAGTGCCTCAGTAGATGCTGTCATCGGTGTCTGGGGTTGGACAGATATCCCAGCCCTGCGAAGTCTAGGTGATCTAGGTGGTGTGGGTGCAGACTCGTCTGTCTCGAATGCCTCTGTATCCTTAGCTGAGGAGATAGGGTCAACAATATGTAATGCAGTGTAGTCGACCAGAGCTAGATGATCCTCCGCCTCCTCGTCCTCCTCATCATCACCATCTTCTCCTTCGTCAGAAGGATACTCAGCGGGGTCCTCCTCAGGATTCTCCTCTGGATCCTCCTTCGGATCGGATTCAGCAACATAGCCCGGTGATAGGGATGTAGGTAAAGCATCATCTGGTAAAGGTTGATCTTCAATAGGTGCCTCAGCATCAGATGGTACCAAGTATGTTGAGTTTAAAGATCTAGGCTTAGTCTAGGATTAACAACATCAATGAACATAAAATATGTATAGCGGAATTAACATAAGAACAATGATATTGTAACAAGGTTTTACCAAACATTCACCACAGCCCCAATATTATTTGATCAGAATAATACGGTTACATCAATGAGCTGTAACAGGGATAAAGGAAAACCTTGATTACCTTGAGGCTACACCAACTCTATACTAGACGTCTACATCTTCTTGTGTACACACACACACACTTTTCTGGATATCTAAAACCTATAACCTGTATCTCTTTATATACTAGAGATATCTAGGTTTACAAGGAAACATAATAAATACAATAAGGAAACTAAATCTTTTAATCTTTATCTTTATTCTTCTTGAGCATATCTTTTAGTATCTTCTGATATCTTCCATCTTTTGTAGAATATACTCTACCAGCTTGAAGAATCTCTTATTGTCGATTTAGGTCCTTTTCCTTTAAGTCCTTCTTGTTTCATTCTTATTTTGTCTTATCAACTCAAATATAATTCCCAACAATCTTCCCCTAGTTGATAATGACAAAACCAAATAAGCACGAACTTCCCCTGAAGTTAAGATACGAATGAAAACTTCCCCTTAAGCTATCAAGGATCTACAAGTTGCAAATCATCAAATCTTCTTCCCCTTTTAGTCAATATCAAATAGGAGACTGAAGTATGCAACTTTAATCTTCACAACTACAAACCACTATCACACTTCTAATCCAGCCTTTAACTACTCAAATTACCCTCCATGACGCACCTTTAAGATAAATGAACTTGAGCAGTAGAAACTTAGACTAGCAGTAGTAACAAAGACTAGCAGTAGTAAAAACATTCACCTTGATGTAGCATATAAATGGTTAATCATTTTAACATTAAGCTTCCCCTGAAACCCATATGTTAACCATTTCTTGAATCTTCAATTCTGTAAGCTCTATGTAATGATTACTGATAAAGAAAACTAAGTATAACGAACTTGATGTAGAAGTAGAATAACCCAAACTTGTATCTTATGTCTTGCACTATAATATGATAAGAAATCATAATCTTCTTCTTCGTTTTATGAGTAGACCTCGATCTCTTGATAAATCCGCATGCCTATACATGAGTCACTAAGCTAAGTAATAGTAAATAACTATGAGTACTACAATGTATCTCCTTACATCAGGTAAAAACTAGTTTTATCAAGTCTTTATCATAAACCGTATATAACCAAACAAGTTATCTCCAAGACCAAAAGATATAATAAGAACACGCATCTGAAAAATCCACTTCATCTTCAAATAAGTGATAAACAATCTTCTTCGTAATCAATTAATCCAATAAATACGAGCCTTTAATTCAATTAAGAACCAAAAACCAAAAACTCATTTTTTTTGTGTCACCCATCTGTTTGAGATTACTTTATCAACCGAGAACCAAAATATGTATTATCCGATATCGAATAATATTGACAGTATTAACCCATTTCTCGGACATAACTAATAGTAGAAACACTTCACTCAAACAGTATTAATTTATACTGTCACCCAACATATTTCAGCCCATGTACCATGTGTGAAAAGAAAAACATACGGTTAACACATATTTTGTCGCCTCTATTCTATTCTTTCACAACAACACTTTGATAATCACATGTCCACGAACCGAGCTTCCAGTAGGCAACAACATCCTAAATTGTAAAGTCATATTTGGCCCATCTTTATTAATTTTGGTGCAAGCCCACTCAAGAGTCACTTATTAAAATACTCTGCTGGCCCATCATCAAAATTTGATTTATCACAATCAACAAACGCAGCCCATTTAATTTCGTGTATACCAGAGCAGGCCCAATACACTTTTCAGTAAGAATAACCAGCCCAAAACATTGTTGTGTCCAAACTAAGACCTGAGTGCTACAAAAAAAAATAAAGATACGCTACATGTGGGACTCGAACAACCAACCTTGAAGAATAAATACTTAACAACACACTTATAACCAACTGCGCTAGTTAGCCAGTTGTGTCATTCTTCTCCTTATGTAATATTTAATCCTTTCCCCCATGCTTAGCAACACAAAATCTGTCATAAAATTGTTACTAAAGTGTCACTGGTTACAATTCTGCTTCCTCCCATTAATATTAGTGACACTTTTTCTGTCGCTTAACTGTTGCTAAAACTGTCACAAATCTAATCCTCCTTCCTCCCGTATCAATTAGCAACGCAAAATCTGTCACTATTCTGTCACTACGGCGTCACTAATCTAGCAGTATTAAAAATGAACGAGCAGTATTAACTTTTTCTAATGACAGTACTAACTCGCTTATTAGCAGTATAAACTTACTAAACGAGTAGTATTAAAGTACCTTAAAGTGTTAACTTTCTGAGTAAGTAACGAGCAAAACAAATCTTGTGTCAATCTTTTCTGTTCAAAATAAAGACAACTAACCATGATGACGTGTTGCTTCTATGTTCGAGCCACATAACAAACTCATTCAATCCTTGCTGATGGTTGGATCCTTAGGTTGCTTTACACGATCAGGAAGATTAGAGAAACAAGTCTTGAATTAGGGTTTTCATAAACCCTAGCCGTTTGTTTTTCATACGTATCATCACACCATGTTTCTTCAATTAACACTTACGAAGAGCAGATCAAATACACAGCAACAATCATTCAGCAGTATCAATAACCTTTATGTTTTTACCGAATTAGAGCAGACAATGAAACCCTAGTTTTGCCAAATTCGCCATTAACAGAAAACCAATAAAATAGACATGAATGAAAACCTTGTGATCTTAGATATCGAGAGCCACATGGCTCTGATACCATTTGTTGTTCCTATAGATCGTTGTAGCTCTAGTTTGTTTAGAACTTTAATCTAGGATAATATCAATGTTCATAAGTTATAAAAACAAAGCGGAATAAGAACAAAGATATGAACAAGGTTTTACCAAACATTCTCCACAGCCCCAATATTATTTGATCAAGATAATACGGTTACATAAATGAACTGTAACAGGGATCAAGGAAAACCTTGATTACCTTAAGGCTACACCAACTCTATACTAGACGTCTACATCTTTAACTCTTTGTGTACACACACTTTTCTGGATGTCTAAAACCTATAACTTGTATCTCTTTATATACTAGAGATAATAGGTTTTACAAGGAAACATAATAAATACAATAAGGAAACTAAATCTATTAATCTTTATCTTTATTCTTCTTGAGTATATCTTTTAGTATCTTTTGATATCTTCCATCTTTTGTAGAATATACTCTACCAGCTTGAAGAATCTCTTATTGTCGATTTAGGTCCTTTTCCTTTAAGTCCTTCTTGTTTCATTCTTGTTTTGTCTTATCAACTCAAATATAATTCCCAACATAGACTCTTAGTAAGAGACTTGATCTTTTTCTTCCTCTCCTTCCCCTTTGCCTTGGACTTTGCGAAAGAAGCATCAGAGGAAGAAAGTTTGTCATTAAGCCTAGCAACCTGCTTCTTCAAGGCAGACACTTAAATTTCTAACCCAGTCATAACCCTTCAACCTGGAATCTGTTGACAACACATACTCATGATGAGATTGATTCAGCCCACGATAGCGAGCAAGAAGCTCACCACCATGCGACATCATCATACAATGCAGGACACTCATCTTCGCGGTCAATTGATCGTCGGACAGACTCTCAACTTGAACCATCTCTCCCGGTGTAGGAAACTGATCAACAATAGTCTTGCAAATAGCAGGGTCCTTGAAAACCTCCTTCGTCAGAACTCTAAAAGTAGGTCGGTATGGAGCATCCCACTCCTCTCGAGTAAACTCACAGTTCCCAGCAACACCATCCTCAAGATATGTGGCATAATAAGGACCAGCGAAAAAAGGGAAGAAGTCTATATGGATAGCATCACCAGAAACATCCCTAAAGAAGGAGTAGGTCCAGAGGACGGTCTCGGTCGGTTCACACCAGCAGATAGCGCAGCAGCATCATCAACCATAATGCCCTTACCCTGAGATTCTGTAAAATAAAAACACAATAAGACAAAGAAGAAAACAAGGAAGAAATCAAAAGCAATTACCTCAGGTGTTAGAGCCTTCAGCAGCAGGAGCAACGGATCTCCCACCCTGGTTCCCTGAGGAAGGGATCACAGCAGCAGAACGAAGGGGAGTAACCAACGAAATCTCAACACAAGCATCATCATCATCACTTTCATCATCATCGCCAACAAACAAACTAGGGCGAGTAGTACTACCGGATGATTGAGCCAAGGCATACCTAGTGCGCTTAGCAACATGGCTCGAAGTGGCACCAGAAGTAGAGGCCTTTCGCTTTTGAGAAGCTTTAGCATTAGCAACAATCTTAGAAATAGGGGTAGCAACGGTAAGATCCTCCATAGTAGGATCAGGAATAACAGCATCGGCCGCAGCAGGAGGAGTGCAGTAAAAAGGAAGCCTTTAAAGGGTTGGCCTAACATCTAAATGGGGCTCCTCCTGGACCTCAGCACCAATCCACTCAGGAAGACATAGAAAATCATGAATACCCATAACTGCAAAAAGAAAAACAATAATAAATGCAAGCAACAAAGGCCAAGGGCATAACACAAAACAGTTAAAACCCACCCCTATACCATTTCCATCGACACCCCGAAGCACCGGATCACATACACGACTCTTCCAAACACGACTCAACCCAGATAAAACTAACACACCCTCAGGCATATCCCTTAACTTTATACCATGTGAACTCAGACGGCGCACATCAGCCATGTTAAAAGATCCAGCAGCAGGCCTTGGATCATCAATAGCCACGTCCAGATGTCTACAAACTATAGCATCCGGAATAGCCCGCCGATCAATCAAAAAGAACCCACTCTTCCAATGCTTCATGCAAGAACGATTGTCATCAATACAGACTGGAGAAGGAGCATGACGCTTGGCAAATGAAAACCAATCACCTAGTTTGCACAAAGTCTGGAAAACCCTAAACAAGGTCACTGTCGGCTCTATCTGTAAAGACCGACATAGCACCTCGAAGGTAATGACCTTATTAAGACCGAGAGGACCTAACTGAGAGAAGTGGACCCTGTAATGTTTGATAAGGGCCAGATGGAAATATGAAAAGGGAATTCGAACACCAAAAAAGTCAAACATCCGATGATAAATACCAATGGCATCGTTGTCGCATCCCTAGACGGGGACTGGACGGAATACGTGTCCGAGGGCGTGACGTCATAACAATCCGAACACAAAGCAATAAAGAACGACCACTAAGGGTACGTTTGAAAATCCAACATCGTTGCGTTAATAAAAATAGTTAAAGTTATACAAAGGCCCAAAATAAAATGCGGAAGCGATTTAAAGGTTAAGTTTGACAACGATGTAAAGGCATTAGATAATAATTCTTGGAAAATAGGTCAAATGCATGGCAGTCCCAAATAGCAAGCAAGGACATCCGCAGCTAAGCACCTGAGAAAACATGTTTAAAACGTCAACATAATGTTGGTGAATTCATAGGTTTAAGTTAATACAAAAGTGGACTGGTATGTGCTTAATTACACATACCATTTTCCATTAAAAACGGACTTAAAAGACTAAAAACGTACCAAAGATACATT
>BQNB010110967.1:0-22448 GCA_026074375.1 Tanacetum coccineum
CAACTAAAACATTTTAACACTTAGCATCACTTTCACCCCAATAAAACATAAGAAAAAAAGGGGCTATGAAACTCACCTGATGCTAAAGCAATTCCTAAAATCCTCGCACAAAGCTAAACAACAAAATAACACGTGTTACACGCTACTAAGCCAAAAGCTTAAGCACATGCAACAATCATATGATGGATGTCTAAGGTGTTTAATTACCCTCATGGGTCACCCTGACACCATGCCCATCATTAACCAATTCGTTTACACACTTTTTCAAAGTTCTACAATTTACCCGAAAATGCAGAATTTTAGTGTTACTTTACCATTTTCTAAACCTTACCTACTGACCTTTATAAATTCTCCCAAAAATCATACATTAACTTTCATGTGTTTACTATCTCCATGGTTTTTCTACTAATTTATTTCCACTCTTAAGTGCCCCAAATAAAATCAAACTTTCAACTACTCAGATTCGGATCTGATTGTATACTAAAAAGTTTGGACTTATTAACCATACTTAGACATAAAATTAGAAGGTATCCTTATTGGGTTTCTTTATATACATATGTAACTTAACTACTGTAGAAGGGCTAAGCTTAATTCAAATTTTAAGTTAGGGTTTTACCCTCCTAAACATGATCTAAATCTGACCCGTATTTACTGTTTTGACAACGTTTAGTGTAACCAACGTTTGAATGATTTCCCGACCTTAAAAACTTTCGAGGCCAGATTTTATGGAAATTACGTTCAATAAGCTACTGTTTAGAGTCCATAAACACTCAAAATCCTATTACCATCATGGAGATATTCACTCGTGAACACAGCCCTAAATTCTGCTCACCCTAAATCAAGTTTTTAACGTGAATTAAACCTAACCGATCATACCCATACGATTACAATTAAACCCTAATCATTATGACATGATTAATATCATTAATTTACAGATTTATAAAAACTCTAATTCCATCACAATAATTATTACATGTTATAAAGATGATTACTTAACCAAAAGAGTGATGATCTATACCTTAAACCTTCAAATCTTGAACAACAAATCACCTAGCTAGCAAAATTATTTTTTTTCCTTCTTGTTCTTCTTTTGTTCGGCCGATTGCTTCCAAAGGGGAGGGATAAAAGTGTTTTAGGGTTCTTTTATTTGATATTTATTAACTAGATAATTCTTTTAATTAGAGTCCTACTAGGATTGGGCTTTATTCTTTTTTTCTTTTTCTTTTTTTTCCTAAAATTTGTATTTACTATTCATGTATAAAAAAAATATTTTTTTTATCTTTTATTAATTAATTAATTACCTGTTAATAATAAGTTTTTATAAAAACCTAAGCTTAATTCGGATTCAACATTTTGCTTAGAATCTACTTGCTAAAAAATTCTTTTTATTTCAAAAATTCACCTTTCTATATTTGACAAGTTTACTACCAACTTCTATATTTTAACCATCATTATTCCTTTCCTGCTCGCAGGATTATCACACACTTTCTATAAAACGCTAATTTTTAAAACCAAGTTTAAAGTAGCAATGCATGCACATGCTTTCCCATCCATTATCACATCACGTGAACGAAATGGAATACTTTACACCAAACTCAAAACACTCAACAACGGAGATGCCCATACACCTCAAAATGATATCAGCCTCATATTAACTCCACTTTGCACACGAGTAAATATTCACATAGTCGAACAACATCTTTACACACACAAAAATGAACTCTTAGCCATTTCCAAAGGTTTAAACTAACATGCTCAAATCACGGTTGTCACATATCATGCGCTTATTAAAAACAAAACTTGGACTTTAGTACCTAGACTACCGAATACAAATGTTGTGCGTTGTATTTGGCCTTTTCACCACAAGTATCTGGCAGATGGCACGCTTAGTCGCTATAAGGCTCGACTTGTGGCAAATAGTAGTACACAGTTACAGGGGGTTGATGTTGATGAGACTTTTAGTCTGGTTGTTAAACCGGGCACTATTCGGACTGTTCTTAGTCTAGCTGCTTCTCGACATTGTCTGATTCATCAACTCGATGTCAAGAATGCTTTCTTACATGGTGATCTTTCTGGGACTATTTATATGCATCAACCTTCTGGTTTTTAGGATTCTGTTCATCCTGATTATGTGTGCTTGTTACAACGGTCTCTATATGGGCTTAAGCAGACCCCTCAGGCTTGGTTTCAACAGTTTGCATCATATATTACTCGGGTTGGTTTTTCTCATAGTCATTGTGATTCTTTGCTATTTATCTACAAACAGGGTACCGATACTGCTTATTTGCTATTGTATGTTGATGACATTGTTCTTACTGCTTCTTCTGAGTGTTTGTTACAGCAGATTATCAGTTCATTACAATAGGAGTTTGCTATGACTGATATGGGTTCGGTTAATTATTTTCTAGGTATATCGGTTACATGTGACTCTTCAGGATTGTTTCTCTCTCAGAAGAAATATTCTCTTGAGATTCTTGACAAGGCACATATGGATAATTGTAATCCCAGTCGAACTCCTATTGATACTGAGTCTAAGCTGGGTAGTGATGGTGATCCAGTTTCTATATTGACTCCTTATCGGAGTCTTGCAGGTTCTCTACAGTATCTCACTGTTACTCGACAAGATATTTCATATGCGGTTCAGTAGGTGTGTCTTTATATGCATGATCCTCGAGAGCCTCATTTCTATGCTCTTAAAAGGATCTTACGTTATGTTCATGGTACGTTAGATTATGGTTTGCAGTTATTCTCATCCTCTACTACAAATTTGGTTGCTTATTCAGATGCTGATTGGGCTGGTTGTCCAACTACTCGGAGGTCGACTTCAGGTTATTGTGTCTTTCTTGGTAACAACTTGCTGTCTTGGTCCTCTAAGCGTCAGCCAACGCTTTCTCGTTCCAGTGCAGAGGCTAAATATCTTGGTGTTGCCAATGTTGTTACTGAAACTTGTTGGTTACGAAATCTTTTACGTGATCTACACACACCGCTGTCTTCTGCTATGCTTGTTTATTGTGATAATGTTAGTTATGTGTACCTCTCTTGTAATCATGTTCAGCATCAGTGTACGAAGCACATTGAGATCAACATGCATTTTGTTCATCATTTAGTTGCTGCTGGTCACGTTCGAGTACTTCATGTTTTGTCATGTTATCAGTTTGTCGATATCTTCACCAAAGGCCTGCCTTCCACTCTGTTTGAAGAATTTCGGTCCAGTTTGAGCGTCCGCAGTACTCCCGCTCAAACTACAGGGGAGTGTTAGCCCGTATTATGATTATAGTATCTATTATGGGCTCAAGCCCAAGTCTAGAATGTTCCTATTTGTGTATTTATTATGTATCGATGGTCATTGTGGAACACAACCGAATATTTACCCTAATACATCCTACAGTTTAAAGGTCTCTTAATGAATGAAATTGTTGGAATAAACAATTAAACTTTCTCCTGCAATTCATGTAACATAATTAGGAGATAAGTAGCTTCGAGGGTGTTTGGAACTGTGATAGCCTAATCGAGCTAATTACATACTTTGTACTTAAAATAGTTTTAACGATCAACAATGAAGCTTAAAAAAATCATCTCAAAATCCCAAAATCACTTAAGTTTTAACATGTCAAAACGGGTTGTGTTAGTATGACATATTATTGTGTCCCTCGTTTCTTAATTTTCTGAATAATCATAGTGTTAACTATGATTACAAAATACTATTGAAAATAATATAAACTTTCTTTAAAAACCGACTTAGTGAGGTGTAAATATTAGAATACCATTCATCGACTTTCAACCCATTTAACCATTTCAGATTGTTTCATTTTCGGCCCAATAATTCAAACTTCACCCGTCTGACCCACTGGATAAAGGCGTATAGCTTAAAAATTGACCCAAAAATGGGTCCATATTGCCACATCTGGCGACAATCTCATTGTAACACCCCAAAACCGGGTTTTAAGAGTTTTAATTACAAAAAAGGCCATTAGGTAAGTTTGACTATGACTTTAATAGTCTAAATGTGCCAAGAGACTTAAGCATCTGTCTGCCAGCACCAATATGGCATATTAATGAGTCTGAATACAACGTATTTAAATATAAAAGATACAATGTGTCATGACAATACCAAAAACAATGGAATCTTGCATTAATGAAAAAGGGTCTCATTAATACATAGACTTAACATGTCTCATAAACTTAAGAAAATCAAACGGCATTCAATAAGAATCTAATAAACAAGTACGAAACAAAAATCAGGAGATAAACTTCATATGCATTCCTAAGGTCTCTTTCTCCCTAGCCAGTTTTCTTAACTTTAAACTCATCCTGCTGAATACATGAAAATGATGCTTATACGTCAACACAATGGTTGGTGAGAAACATAGGTTTTCAGACACTTATTTCAAATCCATTACCAAAACACATTTCTAAATTACTAAGATTATAAAAACATGCATAGCAGGACAACTACTAACTACTATACAGGCTAACATGCATATAATCAAATCATATCAAACCTGTCACACCCCGCTAAGGCGGAAACACGAGGCGTAAATAAGAAGGGATATCATCACAACACATGGTGTCTATATAAAGAATTCTAAAATGAAAACTAAAGTAAGGCAAAGACACAAAGTGTCATAACAATACCCAAAACCTAATGGTGTCTTTATTAATGAGAAAGAGTCTCGTCAATAAATGACATGCAAAACATAATCCAAACAATTCATGCAAACGCAATTATTCAAAACAGAACGCATAAATAAACTCCAAGCATCCTACGGTCTCTTCTAGCCACTTCGCTCTATCTTAGCACCATTAAGCTCACCTGAAAATGATGCTTAAAACGTCAACATAAAGTTGAGCGAGAATCATAGGTTTACGACAAACAACAAAATCCAAAATAAACTTTTAATTAGCTGCTGCAATTACCAAAACAATTCATGACAACAATTAACAACAACGGGATGGAACGTGCCCACGATCCACAAGCACACCAAAACAATGAGGTAGGCGTACCTCGCCGCTCCACTAATAGTCATAGAAAGGAATACAAATCCCAATTCTAGACTCTTAGTACCGAAGTCACAATATCACAAGGAGTTGATCACCTCTATGGATCTTACCCACAAAGTAGGCGAAGTCACATCTCATAACCCTGGATAGGAACGTTACCCCCGCTCCAAATCTCACAACATAACAACATCAATAAGATAAGACAAGACAAGCAAAACAAAACAAGACAAGACAAGCATCATTCTTACCCCAAAATAACATAAGAGAAAAGGGGCTATGAAACTCACATTTGCTTAGCTTTCCAAAAGATTCTAACAAAAAGCTTCACAAACAATTAGCACAAATCTAACAACAAAATAACCCGTGGTACAAAATATTAAGCCAAAATCTTAACGCACATGTAACAATCATATGATGGATGTCTCTAGGGGTTTAATGTCCCATCATGGGTCACCCTGACACCATGCCCAACCTTAACCACTTCATTAACACATTTCATTAGACAACTCTTTTTTAATCAAAACTGCAGAATTTTAGTGTGACTTTACGCACCTAAAACCTTTACTTAATGACTCTCATAATTCATACCAAAAATCACACATGATCCCTTATGTGTTTAATAACTACCATGAGATTCCCAAGTATTAAATGTATGTGTAACCAACTCAAATAAAATCAAACTTTAAAAGAGTCCTAATTCGGACCTTCACGCACACTAAAAAGTATGACCATAAAAACCATACTTAGACAACAAATCAGAGGCTAAAAATTTATGAAAGTTTAATAGACACATAAAAATTGACTTTTGTAAAAGGTCTAATCCTAATTCGAATTTTAAGTATGGGTTTTACTCCCCGAAATCAGACCCAAATCTGACCAGTATTTACTGTTTTGACAACTTTTCTTGTAAACAATATTTGAATGACTTCCCGAACTCCAAATCGTTCAAGGCCAGATGTTCTGAAAACTAGACTATCTGAGCTACGTTATAGACACTGGAAACTTGAAAAAAGCTTTTACCATCATTGAGATAATGGCCGAACAACACAGCCTTAATTCTGCCCCAATCTTAAATCAAATTCTAACTCGAATTAAGTCTAACCAATTACACCCATAAGCTTCTAATTAAACCCTAATCATTATAACATGATTATTATATTATTAATTACTGTTCTTAATGAACCCTAATTATCCACCATATTAATTATTACATGAATTAATGATTAATAACTAACAAGGATTAATTAAACATACATTAAAGCTTGATTTCTTCACAAAGGGAAAAACCCTAATTTTTTCTCCTCTTTTCTCTCTTGTCCGACTGGTCACACAAAGGGGGGAGGGTTTGGGATTTTATTTTGTATTTATAGACCCCCAATTAATTATAGATAAGATCTAATTAGTATTTGTTTCCTTTTAAAAATCATTTTTTTCTTTCTTTTTCCTCTAAAATTAGTTTTTTACTTTTCATGTATAAAAAAATATTTTTTATTTATTTATTAATTACTTTATTATTTGCTTTACCTTAAGTTTTTATAAAAATCTAAGCTTATTTGAGCATACCTTTTTGCGTAAACGCAATTTACTAGACCTTTAAAAATAATTAACTTTTCATTTTTATTAAACCTAACATTCCAAAAATAGAAATTTCATTTCTTCCTTATTCTAACTACTAGAACCTAATCTCATCCTAATATTACTAACACATAAATACGTATACGTATAATTACTTACACAATTAACGCGAAACCGCTTCAATCACCAAAATCATTTCCTTGTCACCAAAAGTGAACGAAATGAATTCCACAAAATCCAACACAAATCCAATCCCAATGAGACGGTCACGCTCAATGGATTGATTATGCAATCTCACATATCCCACACAAACACATATAAACACGTATAAACACATATAACACATAACCCATACATATAGAACAGATATTTAGGTCAACACTACGGTTTGACCAACCTGCTCAAGCCACGGTTGTCACAGTATCCCCACCTTGAGAAAATCTCGTCCCGAGATTTAACTACTCGAGGCATTAGCACTATCGACAAACAACTGAGGACACTTAGACCTCATTTGATCCTTGCGTTCCCAAGTAAGCTCAGGACCACGCTTCGAATCCCAACGAACTTTCACTAATGCTATCATACTACGCTTTTACTCATGACCTCTCGGTCCACAACATCAACGGTTCCTTGACAAAACAAAGAGTCTTGTCAACCTTAATCTCGACTAACTTCCACAATCCGAATCCAACTGCTAATGAATTTGCTTACCCCCCACAAGGGTGCAATTGCAACACAACAAAAAACCCCAAACGAAAAGAAAAACCAATTCCAATGAGCCTCGCCCGTCTCGATTCTTTTAGAAAACCTTAAGTTTGTGTTAACAACATATTTTATATACTTAACACTCGCAGACTCATCAAACAAGAACTGTCTTGAAATTAAGATATAAGATGTTACAAAGCTCAACGTATCTAAAGAATCCACGCAATTTCAGGTTTACTCAAACTTTCAGCACCTCCCAATCCAATTTCCGATACTCGGCCCACAAGACATAAGTTTTTAACCGAACTATAGGCCCAATCCATCTAAGGATCTCAAATGGTCCTACATAACTCGGTTCTAACTTGTCTTTCTTTCCAAACGTACTACACCTCTCCAAGGTGAGACCTTCAACACCTATAACCTACCAGCATTAATTTCAAAGTTTCCACTACTACCAAAGCGAACACTTTTGACAAATTTGACTGGCCTCCTAGCCTTCTCCTGTATTCCACTATCTTGTCTGGTTGTTTCTTGTACCAATATTTCGATCCATTCATAACGTCACTCTCTCAGTTACGGCCCAATAATACGGATCCTACATTCCTTTCCATACCATGCTTCAAATGAAGCACATCCATACTCGAATGATAATCCCCACCTTAGGAAAAAAAAACTCATCTCACGAAAGTAAGTATTTCAATTACCTCTAAAATCTACCATACTTGTCCTAAGCATAGCTAGGAATGGGGTGACTTAGTCAGTCCATTGACTACACCCAAATCGCCATGCGTATCCAGACTCACACTTGGTAACTTGAACAAACAATATCCTTAGTTATCCTTTCCCACTTTTACTCGGGTAACTCAGGTTGTAGCAACAATCCTGAAGACCCTTGATACTCAACTTCCACTTCCGAATACGCTAAATACTTACTACCGCAACTAGCTATATCCTTCTTCATACTCAGCCATCGATTAGTTAACCTAAAACCACACAACATCGTATCCGCTCCAAGATGGATAGAATACTTTGCCATATACGCCTCTTTAATAACCAATGTCCTTACATCTCTTCAAATGGAGGTCCAAACCTTGTCTAACCAATATGAACCACTCTCTATCTCTTTTCACACTCGTTGGTCCAATCCACACAACATCTTATGTTGACGACTGGCCTCTTTGCCTTTGGTCATTTTTATCTTATGCACCAAACATCCTTTTTCTAAAACCTAGATGGATCATCGTAAATTTTATCTCATAACTCATTCTTGGCTTCACTCCTTCTTCCTACTCCACGGTACAACATCTACATTTGCCTTTCCCAGATGGTACTTGGCCTCGAAATCAAACTCACTAAGGTAACATACATCCATCATCTTGCCTCTATGGTCTATCCCTTCCCGAGTGATAAGTGTGGTTGTGAGAACATCATTGATCCCGTATAGATTACTCTCCATGTCTCGTTCACTTAATGCCTCTAGCATTATAAGGCAAAACCTACCACGTTAGCCATGTAATCCTTCATAAGAACCTTCAGTTGTCGCGACGTACAAGCAATCACCTTCTCCCTTTTTCTAAGCATGCTTCCAAATTCCTTATTCTCGCGCGTATAATATCTACGTAATTAATCTGCTCCTTCCGGTAATGCCAAGATCGGCTCATTACCCAATTGATTCCTTCCACATCTAGATAGCTTCCTCTTTACTCCGCTTCCACGTTGTTGGAAAACTTCACGTACATCTTCTCTTCCTTCAGTGACTCCCTGATCATCTTCACTGTGCGGCTCTGTACACCTCCTTAGCTTCAGGTCGGTTTAAATATATCGTCAGGCTATATATAATTATCTAGCTGTCTTATATACGGCCATGCCACACCAGCTCATTAACTCCATGAAAACCTGATGGTGATTGGTTTTTACCAAAAGGCATAGCTGTAAACTTTAACGTGGTCCATTTACGCATCCTAAAAATGTCTTAGCTACGTCATCCCCGTGACACCTCCATTGGTGACATCACTTACTAATTTTTCTATCTCTCTTTCTCAATCCTCCCATGCACATCTAAATACCCACCTTTCTTCTCATCATACAATACGGACGTTTTCCCCACAACAAGTTACATTCGAAACCAAAACCTCACCTTGCAATCCTGCAATCATTCACACCACCTCTTGCCTTTCTAAATTCGTCAAACGACACGAAGCCTTCGCAAATCGGCAATCGCTCCTATGATACTAATTTCAACGAAATTACTATTTCTTGTGACGGAGGTGTAAAACCAATAAATCCTGAAGAAAAACACTTTGAGAATCTCACTATACTAAAGTATCACTATATTTTGACTCTATGCTTTTGGTATCCTGCGAGACCCTCGCATCTCTATAGTTCGTTTTCCTCACGAACCTTAAACACTTTTTAGCTCACTAAGGTATTTTATAACTTACCTTCTTATCGGCATTACCATCCAGCCTTTATGGCTCAACAAACTATTCTCTCATACGGCTTACATCAACGCTCCCTTACTAAGGAGTGTACTCATCAAATAGTAAAACGAGAACTCTCTAATTCAACTTTCGGTGTCGAGAATAATCCATTTTCTTCGCTACCATCATCGCACCACTCTGATATTTGACTACCTATCAACTTTAGGACCACGCCATGAAGAAATACCAAACTTCAAATGCACCAATTGGTAAGGGACCCAAAAATCCACACTATCCCAAAAAGAAGAAACAACGAACATAAACATCGAATAACGATACGAACCTAAGACCTAACAAACGCTTCAACGATGCTAGAAACACCCCAATTAATAATTACCACGTACATGACCCTTAATTAAAAAGATTAAGAAACCTTTTGTACAAAAACTGATTTCTTACCAAGGAACTTTTCATCATAACCCTATATACCAATCATTTTATAAAACATAGAATCACTTAGTGTTAATATGCCAATAATTTTAAGTGTAAAATAAATTTAAATAAATTTTCAAAACTTATTATTATTTATGATTTTATAAAAGAAAATCAAAAGATGGTTAAACAAATGAGTGCATTTTATTTATTAAAATTTATTTTCGAAAGAAGTTTTTAACACCTAAACGATATGATATCGACTACAACAAAATTACTTTGAAAAGGAATTTATGACTCGCAACAAAAGACATCATGATAGCAAAATAGACTCCCAAAATACCTTAAGGATTTCAATACAAAAAATGTTAATTTTCTTGAAAACGAACACGACAGGAACTCTTGCAAACCAAACAAACTATGAGAACTCATCCATACCAACGGTCTTAGAACTAAACCAAAAAGTATTGTCACCTTAAGACAAAGGAAAATAATCAAAAACGCCGAACGGAGAACATAGAACACTAGTTCTATGATAACGCCTTAGAATACCAACACGAGCTTTGGATATCTCAACGAACAACGAGCTAACGAACCAACTTAAGAATCGCGACGACCGTGCCAACAGGTATTCCGATGTAATCCGGCCAAACGATAGATTGAAAGGGATAACCTTACCATTTATGCAACCAAACCTAATAATAAACGCCCAAACCGGTTAAGAGAGGAATTCTTAACATACAACATCCCGATAGGATCTCCATTATTCATATCTACCCACTACCATCTACCACTCCAGACTTACTTCCTTTTACATAATATATACAAGCAACAATGATCAATGCAATCAAAGTCACAAGTCCACGTGTGTGTTGCCTTTATAATTATGTTCGCGACCATAATTATAATTGCACCTTTTTCACACGTGTACTTACTTCCAAGACCACACATCTCAATGATAACACACATTTACCACAATCACAATTAATAATAATCCAAATATAACTCAAACATGATAATCCATCTACGTAATCTAAAATCCCAATCGACCAAACGAAACAGAAGTCACATCGTGACCTAAAATATAAAAGCAATCCTCGATTATAGCAAAGCATCGAGGTAGAAAACGAAATAAACTTACGTTGGGCCTCGCTTGGGTTTGAATTTTCTCTCTCAAAAGTCACCCAACTCCGCGGGTCCAGTGAGGTAAACAATCTCCCAACGATATCTCCTAGGGGTAGGGGAAGACATGACTAAAATAATAACAAAGGGGTATATATTATTAGATCCCCATAATGAAAAAGTATATATTTCATATTATATAGTAGTAATTTAAAATAGAAAGAATTTCAAAGCTTTTAGGTAGCGGAAACATACGGTATATACGTACACAAACACTTATGCCCTAAAATGCAACTATATGAGGGACCCTTAAGCTATAGTCTAGGCTCAACCACCTAGTTCTCTATAACCATAGGCTCTGATACCAATCTGTCACACCCCACCAAGGCGGAAACGCGGGGCGTAAACAAGAATGGATATCATCACAACACATGGTGTCTATATAGAGAATACTAAAATGAAACTAAAGTAAAAGCCAAAGGACACAGGGGTGTCATAAACAATACCCAAACCTAATGGTGTCTTTATTAATGAGAAAGGAGGGCTCGTCAATAAATGACCATGCAAAAATAATCCAAACAATTCTAAGCAAACGCACTTATTCAAACGAAGCAATAAAATAAACTCCATAAGCATCCTTACGGTCTCTTATAGGCCATTGCGCTTACCTTTAGCACATTAGCTCACCTGAAAATGATGCTTAAAAAAACCGTCACACAACGGTTGGTGAGAAGTCATAGGTTTTTACAAAAATTAAGGAAAAAACCCCCACCAAACCAATAAAACTTTTAATTAAAATAATTTTGCTACGATATCATGGCGAACAATTAGCAGTTATACACATAGGCTCTCATAAACCATCACATTAATCATAACGGGACGGAACGTGCCCACGATCCACATAACAAACCTGGGGTAATCCATTACCCCTTCGATCGGTATTCAAAAGGTATGGTGTATTTCTTCAACCTCCAGTAGATTTGGAATGAGTAGAGTCACTACCCTCCAACCGGAATCACACAGAAATGGGATCTTATTTCAATCCTCCAATTAGATTTGGAATAAGTAGAAGCATACCTTAAACGGAATTCACCCAGAAATCATAAACAACATTTAAGCATAACCACATATAATAACCACATAAACGTTCATGCCTATAGTAAAAACCAATTAATCACAACGATTAAAACTCATTTCAAAACATTCTTTGCATCACTTCTTCCCTAATGTAAAAAACATTTATAAAAAAAAAACTATGAAACTCACATGATGCTTAGCTTCCAAAAGGATCAAACCAAAAAACTTCACAAACCATTTAAACAATTAGAACACATTGTAATCTTCCATCAACTTAGGCATTCACCAATATGATATAAACATCACTATGTTCGGATATCTAAGCTATTCTACCATAGGCTATTCTTATTTAAACATATTTACCACTCTTAAATATGCCATATTTGGACTTTGATAACTACACTTTGCACTTTTTGGTTTTATAGCAACTTCTATACACTCAACTTTAAACGTTTCTAACGCACACTCACTTAAACACTCCCATAATTCAAACCAAAATTCATCATGCTACATTTATGTCCTATGAACTATTCATAGCTCTTCAAAAGCATTACCTTTTTCAAATTACCCTTTTAAAAAATTCATTAAATCTAAAGTGTCCAAAAATTCGTCCAAGAAATCTTGACCTTCTAAAAGTATGGCATCTAGCTGACAACTGTAGACCTCCTTTCATGTTTAGAAAAATCAGAGAATCACACCCAATATATAAACTAACTTTCACGTGATGTTTAGCTTCTACTAGATGTCTAGTATTTTGAAAAATCAAAACCAAAAATCTGAAAATTCGTTACAGTTTTACACTCTGATTTGTAACGACCTTTTGACCCACTTCCCGATCATAAAAACTTACGAGCCCAACTTTTCTGGAAAGTAGACTCTCTGAGGTTATCTCCAGTATGTTGTAAATTATTTATGTGATAATTTATTATTGAGTTATGCTTCGTTTACAAAATGCCTAACTTCTGCAGTGAATTAAATACAATTATTTCGGACGATGTAAAACCTAACGCGACATGATCAAAAAAACGTGGTAACCCATTAAACTAATGATCAACCAATCATCATTAAACTATAACTTCCAGAAAATTAAAACCCTAATTTATAACCCTATCCATCATGTTGGGATTACTTGATTGAAAAATTCAATACTAGAATTGAACATAGATTAAAAAATTTACCTAGCAAGAAAACCCTAGCTTTTCTTTTTTTCTTCTACCTTGGATCGACCAAAATAATGAGGGGAAGGGTTTGGGATTAGTTTGGTATTTATAGGCCACAAGGAAATCCCTAGATAAATCTAATTACAATTTGATTTCAATTCAAACTCTTTTCTTTTTTTTTCTTTTCTAATTTTCGGATTTTACTATTCATGCCTAAAAAATATTTTTTTTCTCTTTTTCTTTTATTAATTAATTAATTATCTTTATACCTTAAGTTTTATAAAAACCTAAGCTAATTTGTTAAACCATTTTGCTTGGAAAAACTACTTTCTAAAATAACTTTTTCATTTCTAAATTCTCTTTATATATATGGAAGTTTACATAAAAACCTCTCTTATTTTTACAACTCATTTTTTCACAATGACAGCTTCTCATCTTTATTATTTCATCACCTAGGCATCCACATATTAACCAAAACAATATCTATCAAAATCCCAATTCAAATTTCCATTATCACTATAAGTGATTAAAATGAAGTTTCTCCATCAAATAACTCATTTCTCTTAACTTAACCCTCAAAACCTAAACTTATCTTAAAAATTTCTAAACACAATAAAATAAGTATACGTCGTAATAAATACTTACACATTTAACATGGAAATGTTTCAAATCTCAATATTCATTTTCTTGTCACTCAATGTGAACGAAATGAATTAACCAATTCCCGGCCAACCTTAAAATCTCATTGAGATGATCGCACTCAATAGATTGATTACCCAAATACCTCATATCACACAGAACACATCAAATAATAAAAAAAAAAACACATAAAACCATACTTTCAAACCGGCACCTAAGTAACCACTAAGGTTTTGACTAACCTGATTCAAGTCCTGGGGTTTTGTCACAATGGCTTTTTTTGGCCGAAGTTACAAGGGAAAAAGGGGGGTGGGAACCGAAGAACGATCCTCGGAATGAGAAGTGTCGAGTCTAGGACAGGACCTTTTACAAGCCATTTGTAGGAAGCATGTTAATTGAATCATAAAATTTCAAAAATGGAATCCCATGCCAAAGGGTGTGTGTGTATCCGGTTATACTAATGCCAAGGGGGGGGGGGGGAGGGACCAAAAATGGTCTCCAATATTTTAGGGTCATAGTGCTCACTTTTGGATTTAATTTCCAAGGCTTTGCATGCACATGCATAGGTATAGATCAAAATACGTATCACGTAAGTAACGAAACGAGTAACGGTATCACGGAAGATTATGAAATTTTAAATATTAATTAAAAACGTAAAAAACGCGTCCAATGACGAAAGACTACGATGAAGTACAGTATGGTTCACTCCTGGAGACGATTCTTAGATATTTACGGGACAACTTCCCGATTACGCATAAAAGTTATACGAAACTTATAAAAATTCAAATTATTAGACGAAAAAATGTTATGATAATGAACGGAAATTCACTGGTTGTGACAGTATTTGCATGATTGTTTGGATCGGATAGGTACGCCTACCCAGTGTTGTGAGATTATTGGATCGGATGGGTATGCCTACCCAGTATTTGTGTGATTATTGGAGCGGATGGGTACGCCTACCCAAGTTTGTGTGAGGTCCTGCCCTAATATTAGTGCTCCAGCTGGTAGGCCCTTTAGGTGCGTAAGTGACATATGGTGATTGACTAGCGTGGATGCTATGTCTTGGATTGTTTGCATATATTCACTGTCATATAACACTATTGTCCACTGTTGAAATATTGGCACAACTTTTGGGTTTAAGGTCAAACCTACGAGCTTACCAACATTATTGTTGACGTTTTCGAGTATCATTTTCAGGTGAAGTGAAAGCAGAATAGTTTGGTGATTGTGATAGCAGACTTAGAAGTATCCCGAGTGAAATTTCGTGTGAAGTCTTGCTTGCTTGTTGTTTTGATTTTAGTATTTGGATGTTTTGGATTAAGTTTGGATTATGGTACCCTGTGTGGGCAGTTAAATAATTGTAAGAGATTGTGGATTTTAGTTTCGATTTGGGACATCAATCGAGTTGTTCGAGGTTGATGGTCTTCATAGCACTTAGAGTTTATGCAATGTAGTTTTCTCTATTTTGTACCTTGTGTTATGATTGATTATTATGTTGCATTTCGGAGAAATACGATGCTCATGAGAACACCATATTACTGATAAGGCTAAAAAGAAATATATTATGAACATTTTTTTAATTATGAAATCATTTCAGATTTTCTTCCTTATTTTTTTAATATCGTGGATCGGCTTATTAGATAAGAAAATAATGGTGGTTATAGATTTGCAACTTAAAGATGAATGGTTAAAAATTGAGCTCGCCGGAAAAAATAGAGTACGCCGAAAAAATTTACCGGAGAAGATGATGATAGCCGGATGTTGATGAAGATGATGTAGTGGTGATGACAATTGACAACTAAGATATGCCACATAAGCAAACACGTAAGCATAAAAATAAATAAAAATGCCAAATAAGCAATTTTACCTGCTGAACCGGTAGCAGGTCACTATATTGCTAATAATGTAACAAATTTGAAAGTTCGTATACTAGATTAGTAATATAATAAGTTGGTTACCTAGATGTGTAAAATGTTAAAAGTACATTGATAATATATATACTTAATCCTAATGACTTTGGTATATGTCACTATAGCTTCATTACTTTTGGTGTTAGTCTCTTTCACCTTTTTTTTCAAAACAACTGGAATACGTAGTAATTTTACTTTATAGGTTTTTATATAACTACGGTGTCAACAAATATGTCCGGGTTTTCAATCTGAGAAACGTGAGTCTTTAATTCAAATGTTTGCGACCTGGCGAGGATGTTTATGTGACCGTTTCCGACCATTTCGATTCAAACCCGCATTTAATATCTTTGTAATTTCTTTTCTAGCTCCTTGCTAGTTTATAAAATTTTGCCGTTCAAAAAAAAAAAAATGAATGACACGAAAAAACAATCCCTAAAGGGTTTATATTTCATGAGGTTTTAACTGCAACTTAGATATAAAGGTCATTTATTACCAACTTACTTTCTTATTTGTACCGTAATGATCAATTTACTTTTTTTCGTACTCATTACACCCACGTACATTCAAATTTTATTCGATATCGCCAATATAACCATAAAATGACTATATTACCCTTGTCTTCTTTAACATATTTACAATCATAATTTTTTTTAATCTTAATTTTTTAAAAAGTACTTTAACAAATTTAAATTTTTTTACCAAAAAATTAAAAAAAAAATTATAAAATATTTTTCTACGTTACTTTTAGTAAAACACTTAATTTTCTTTTAAAATTTCGCACTTTTAAAATCTTAATTTAAAAAAAAAATCGTACTTTTTAAAATTTTAAATTTTTTTTTAAAAAAGGTTAATTTTTTTTCTACAAAAAAAAATTAAATTTTTTTAAAAGTTAAGAAAAAAATAAAAAAGTAAAAAAAATTAGAAGTAAAAAGTAAAAAAGTTTTAACTTTTTTATTTTTTCTTAACTTTAAAAAAAAAAAAATTTTTTGTTAAATTTAAAAAGTACGAAAAAAATTAAATTTATTTAAAAAAATTAAGATTTTATAAAGTACGAAATTTAAAAAAAAATAATTACTTGTCAAAGTACGAAATTTTTAAAAAAGTAATTTTTTAAAGTACGAAATTTTTTTAAAAATAATTTTTTTAGAAATTCGTACTTTTTAAAAAATTATGATTTAAATTTTTTTTTTTTTTTTTTTTTTTTGTTAAAGTACTTGTTAAAGTACTTTTTAAAAAATTAAGATTTAAAAAAATTATGATTGTAAATATGTTAAAGAAGACAAAGGTAATATAGTCATTTTATGGTCATATTGGTGATATCGAACAAAATTTGAATGTACGTGGGTGTAATGAGTACGAAAAAAAGTAAGTTGCTTATTACGGTAAAAATGAGAAAGTATGTTGGTAATAAATGGTCTTTACCTTATTTTGAAACAAAAGAATCTCTAATTTTTAATATTTTAATACGAGAGTAAGAGTAAAAATTGTTTAATTAAGGACGGTGTTTGGGAGTGCGCTTGAAATCAGCTTATCTTGTTATTGCGATTTGTAAACCTAATAATTTAACTTTTTGTGTTTGGCAAAGAAAAGTAGAAATATGTTTTTTCTACGATTATAAACCCTCAAAACGCAATTTTTGGTAAGCAAGTGGTGACCAACATAAGGTTTAAAATAAATTTTCAAAAAGAGAAATAGAAAGAATATTTAGGTGGTGTTTAGTTGTGGAAAATTTTCATGTTTTTCTGTTTCTAAATTCCTAGAGAAGGTGATGGTTTTTCTTCTCTAGAGAATAGTTGAGAATTTTGAAAATCTGTTTAGATGAGAGTTGTATTTTTCTTTTTAAAAAGTGAAAAGATATTTAGATGAATCTATTTTCACTCATTTTTCTTTTCATATTTAATATTTTTTTTTTCATATTAGCTCTTTGTAAACGATTATAAAAAAAATAAAAAATAAAATACGAATGAAATTAATAAAACTAACTACAATCATAAGCATATATTTAATTTGCTATATACTCGAAATTAACATTACCGAATCATAAGCATATATTTAATTTGTAGTATACTCGAAATTAACATTACCGAACATATATAAATCTCAATTAACATTACGTTTTCGTCAAATTTCTTATGTTTTCGTCCGTTTTTTTACGTTTTCGTCAGATTTCTTACGCTTTCGTATGTTTTTTTACTTTTTTGTCCGATTTCTTACGATTTCGTCTGTTTTTTACGTTTTCGTCATATTTCTTACGTTTTCGCCCTTTTTTACGTTTTCGTCCGATTACTTACGTTTTCGTCAGATTTCTTACGTTTTTGTCTGATTTCTTACGTTTTCGTCTTTTTTTTACGTTTTCATCCGATTTCTTACGTTTTCGTTCGATTTCTTACATTTTCGCCCGATTTCTTATGTCTTCGTTCTTTTTTTTAAGTTTTCGTCATATTTCTAACGTTTTCGTCCGATTACTTACGTTTTCGCCCAATTTCTTATGTTTTTGTCCGTTTTTTTACGTTTTCGTCAGATTTCTTACGTTTTCGTCCGTTTTTACGTTTTCGTCCGATTTCTTACGCTTTCGTCCGTTTTTTACGTTTTTTTACGTTTTCGTCAGTTTTATTACGTTTTCGTCTGATTTCTTACGCTTTCGTCCGTTTTTTACGTTTTGGTCATATTTCTTACGTTTTCGTCAGATTTCTTACATTTTCGTCAAATTTCTTACGTTATTGTCCGTTTTTTACATTTTCGTCCTGTTTTTTACGTTTTCGTCAGTTTTCTTACGTTTTCGTCCGTTTTTTACATTTACATCCGTTTTCGTTCGTTTTCGTCTGTTTTCTTACGTTTCCGTCTATTTTTTTATGTTTTTATCTGTTTTTTAAAACGAATAAATACGTATAAAACGTAAGAAAACAAAGAAAGGGGTCAAAAAACAAAAGAAAACGTCCAAAACGAAAGAAAACATAAAAAAATCGAACGAAAACGTAAAAAACGGACAAAAAGTCAAAAATCGGACGAAAACGTAAGAAATAGGACGAAAACACAAGAAAACCGACGAAAACGTAAGAAATCTGACGAAAACGGGCGAAAACTAAAAAAAAGGGACGAAAACTTAAAAAATCGGACGAAAACGTAAAAAAAAAAGGACGATAACGTAAGAAATCGGACTAAAACGTCAGAAATCAGACAAAAACGTAAAAAATGGATGAAAACGTAAAAAACGGACGAAAACGTAAGAAACGGGACGAAAACGTAAGAAACCAGACGAAAACGTAAAAAAGCGAACGAAAATGTAATAAATCAGACGAAAACGTTAGAAATCAGACTAAAACGTAAGAAATCGGACGAAAACGTAAGAAACCGGATAAAAACGTAAAAAAGCGGACGAAAACGTAAGAAATCTGACGAAAACGTAAAAAACGGACGAACACGTAAGAAATCGGACGAAAATGTAAAAAAACAGACGAAAACGTAAGAAATCGGACAAAAACGTATGAAACCGAACGAAAACGTAAAAAAACAGACGAAAACGTAATAAATCGGACGAAAACGTAAGAAACCGGATGAAAACGTAAAAAAAACGGACGAAAACGTAAGAAATCTGACGAAAAAGTAAAAAAACAGACGAAAACGTAAGAAATCAGACGAAAACGTAAAAAATAGACGAAAACGTAAGAAATCTGAAAACGTAAGAAAACGGGCGAAAACGTAAAAAAAAAGACGGAAACTTAAGAAATCGGACGAAAACGTAAAAAACGTACGAAAACGTAAGAAATCGGACAAAAACGTAAAACAACGCAAAAAACCGACGAAAACGTAAAAAGACTGACGAACCGTATAAAAACGTTTAAAAATGTATGAAAACACCATAATTTTGTGGGTCAACCTGACCCAAACCGTTTGTCTCATGACCCGTTAGACCGATTTTTTAAATATGACCTGTTTGGCCCATGACCCATTTGACCCATGACCCATGACCCAAACCGACTCAATCCGACCCATTTGCCACCTCTAGATAGTGTTAAAATATTGGTACTCACATTTTATTTGGTTTGAGTCATATTTATGTTTTATTTTGTTAGGGAAAAAAAAAATTGAGAATAGTAAATTGTGGTTTTCTATTTTTCCATATAAATTTAGAAAATGAGAATTTTTTGTTTTTTGAAAAATATTAGAAAAAAGTGCAACTAAACAAGTTTTCAGTTTTTCTATTCTCAAATGAAAATTTTCCTGAAAAAATGGGATATTTTTCCCCAACTAAACACACCCTTAGCTTTTTTAAGACATACCTTCCCATCTGATGTGATAAACTGGTTCATGTAGGTATGGTTGATGTTGACTAATCATAGGTTCGTCCTTCATATCAAGGCTAGCCAGAGATGTTGTTGAAGGTTCTGTGACTTCCATCTTTTTATCCGCTACGGCAGAATTTTTCAAGATTACCTTCTTCTGTGTACCAACTGAAGAATCATTAGAACCATCCTTTTTGGGGGGTTTCCTCTTTTGGGTAACTGTGGAAGAGTTTTGGCCTTCAGTTTTCTGAAGTTTACTCCTCAAATTATAACCGGGACGATCGTTAGAAAAATCTGTTTTCTGATCTTTAATCCTCAAATTAGAACCAGGACGATCATTAGAAACATCAGTTTTCTGATCTTTACTCCTCAGATTATAAACTGAGGAAGTCTTCGGGCTTGCCTCTGCAGTTTTCTGGAACTTCCTCTTCATGACAGGTACAGGCGGAAGTTTGCTCGACAGGTTACTCTGATGAGATTTTTCCAATTGTTCTCCCAAACCTGTGCATATGCAGCTTTAATATATCAAAAGACTAATAAAATATAGTAGCAATTTGGAAATGGTAGAAAAATATATAGCTTTAGTATCATAATGGAATTTAAAATGTGTAATTCTGCAATAGATAATTTTTTTCTGGCCCTAGAAACCCAATACAGCAACAAATTGGAATACACATTGTCATTTAACTGTCAAATTTTAAGAAACAATAATGAGACCCTAGTGAGTTAACATTGTCATTGTCATAATCCTAGCAACAAATTGCTGGCACACCAATGAAAGACATGATAATTTAGTAACCAACAGAACAACTTCACAGGACTGGTATCAGTATCAGTATCAGTATCTCTAACATGTTTCTCAACTGATATAGATATATTATGGCCTATATAATAAGTTTATAGTGACACAGTAAATGATAGGACTACTCAATTCAGGTTGCCAAGACGCCAGGGATACAAGCTATCTTAAGATGTGTGCCAAAAGAAAAGGTCGTTCAAGTGAAGTTCCTTACCTACTATTTTTTCCCTGTTAGTACCTCTTGCAGCTGCAAGTTTAGAAGAAGCTATAGCAGATCTCTTCTTGATTGTCCTTGAGTCATTCTTGGCACCGTGCTGATCACAAGAACCTCCTACAGATTTTTCCATAGCAGCAGCACAGAATAGCCCACTGCAAGGATAATAGCGTAACTACTTTAGATTCATGTATCAGACGGATCACATTTTATGCACCAATTTCATCATAAACATTAAAGTAGTATTAATTGATGTATGTGCTACAAAATAAACCTATATCAACTAATACTAATGCAACGCCACGCAAAATCAACCTGTCCATGTTTACAAATCCATGTACGTTCTCCGAGAGACATATCAGATCCCTATAGCAGATAAACGAGTCTATTAAGGGGGTGTCTGGCATTCAAATATTCTGCTTTTCCGCTTTAGCGAAAACCAATTTGTGCTATCCAAAGTGCTTCCACTCATCTGCTTATTTTAAGATTAATAACGCAGTTTCTGATAAGCAGGTATAAACCTGTTTATTTCATAGTGCTTATTTGAGACATTATTAAAACTTATTCTTTTACCATCGTTTCCTGAAGTGCTTATTTATAAAAGATAAGCATAAAAATGTGAAACAATTCCAAACAACCTCTTATACAGGGGAAGTCCAAACAAAAGCAACGCTGTCCATGTTTACAAATCCATATACGTTCTGCATACATACATATCACATTTCTATAGCAGCTCAGGAAGTCTATCAACCAGAAACACAACAATATAGAAAAGCATATTTTTCCATTTCAATTCTAAAAACTTTCCCATCTCCATTTCATAGTGCCCATCTTCAATTTCCCTCACACCACACGACCCAAAAACAATTTTTTAAGAGTAACAAGAACTTAAACTTAATTACCACTTACCGAAAAGTACACTCACTTTACTATTCCTTAAAATAAAACAAAATGCGAGCAGCTCTTACTTACCCATATTCCGAGCAAAATCGATTAATTCAACTTACTTACAACTATATAAATACAGCTAAAAACTATTACAAGCCCTGATTATTTTTAAGCATACAAATAATCTGTTTCTAAGACGCAGTTTTGTATTGTCCATACTGCT